>JAIFHY010000149.1:0-143228 GCA_022264835.1 Melampsora americana | reverse complement strand
CCCAATAAAACTTCTCAACTTTTCTTGTGTAACCATAACCGTAACCTTTGAGATGTTTTGATAACTATTTCTTATTCCCGTAATTCCACTAATATATCTAAAAAACTCCAAGTAACCTCTATCTAGGCCTTGACAATAATAAATTTCACACTCATTGGATTCCATTCCAATTTAAACTTGTACTAATTCGCAAGAAATAAATATATCTCCATATCTTCAAAATTAATGCTATAACTAAACTCAAATGTTGAATTGCCCGCCCCAGATACGCACTCTGTGTAGAATAAGATATTGAGTCGTTGACTTGTAACATAGAATCTTCCGCAGTTGTAATCATAAATGTTGATGTAACCTATCCAATTTACCACTGATCCAGCACCCTCGACACCCCATATCTCGTCCCCGTAAAGAATGAAAATTTGAAAAGAAAGAAAAGAAAAAAGATGTTTGCTGCAGTAGTAACCATTTTGTGTATGTAATTTATATGTAATTGTATGTAATTGTATGTAATTGCTGTCATTGTTTAATGCTTGATGTTCAGCCTATCCCCTAACCCCCTACTACAGACTTAAATTGTTATAATATAATGAGATTTGCTTTAAATGAATGAATCAATTTGGTTTGATTTGTATTGTAACACTCATAATCTAATACCGGCCAACTATCCACCATCCTCTACGTTCCATTCCCGTCCCCATGATAAAAAGAAAATTAAGAAAGAGAAACATATCCATGATAATTCTGTGTAATAATGAATCTTGAGAAATTGATGTAATACATTTGTAATCACGTTGTGATAAAAGTTGTACATGTGTAGTAGTAATCCATTATATTTGTTTATTCGACTTGTTGATTTATAATAATTTTGTAAGTTATTTGTCCCACCGCAGTCCCCCTACTACAATTGTTTAATTTGTTTTATACTATCCTACCAGCCATCTAATCCTCCATCCTCATCTTATCCTGACCCATCCCCGTAAAAGAAAAGAAAATTAGAAGAAAGAAACATATCCAAGTTTGATTTTCACTAATTTGATTGTTAATAATTGATTTGTCTGTAATTTATATGTATTTTAATTGCATTAAAGATTCAATTTGTTTTTGTTATATTTTGCTTTGTTGTAATTTGGAATATATTTTTATATTGTTGACTTTGATGATTTTGACTATCCGTTCCTGCCTACTATCCATCATCCTCTACTACCTATCCCTGACCGCCATGAGAAAAACAGAAAAATATCCAGAACTTTGATTGTATTTTTATATGATTTGAAAATTTGACTTGCTGTTATTTGATAATTTGTTTTGTATGTGCTTTGTACTGATTTATATTTTCATTAATTTTGATTTGCCATTTGACTTTGATTTGAGTATTTTGCTGATTTATTTCACTTGATTTAATTGTTGTCATTTTAATTTAATTATTCTTTACTACCCATTCTTGCCATCATCCTCCATCCTCAACATCCCAATCCAACCCCTGAGAAAGAAAAGAAAACATAAGAGAAGTAATAATGAAAATACTTTGAGAAATAATTTGATAACTAAAGAAAAGAAAGAGAAGATACGTGAATTCATATAAAAAAAGCTTTTAGCAGTAATCCATTTTGTTTGTGTTATGTAATTTAATTTTGTTTAATTGTTGATGTATGTAACTAGTACCCTTCCCGTGCCCCCTGCTATGATTGTTTAAATAGTGTAGAGTATATAAAAGAAGAAAGAAATAGTGAAAAGAAGAAAGAAGAAAGAGGCCCCGTAACGAGGTAATTTTGATTTGTTAAAGTAGTATCCATGTGATTAATTTTAAAATATTTGAATTGGTTGAATTTGAATTAATTAATTTGTTGTGCCCGCCCCGTACCCACTACTTTTGTTGTTTATTGATTTTAATAACTATCCATTCCTGCCAACTTCCACCACCCTCAACGTCCTATCCCACACCACCATGAAAGAAAACAGAGAAAGTGATAACTAAGAAATCCACCATTATATTTCCCTCATAACACTAAGTCCACCAATCCTTATAATGTACAATCCTTCACCAAAAAAGAAAAAAGAAAAAAGAAACATAACCGCAACCAAAAGAAAATGAGTCATATATTTTGTGTATTTATTTATCTGTTTATTCTGAACTTCCCCCACTACCCAACTCCTGCTCTTGGAAATCTTCTTGCCTTGACACTGCTGAAACTCCCCTTGGAAAGAACCTTTTGATATGTTCCGCTGCAACTCTTCTACTTAACACTGTCCCGTCCAACTCCTCTAAGATGTATGAGCCTCCCGGATACTGCTCTTTTACTCTATAAGGTCCATTCCACCTATCTTTAAACAATTTTCCCCACTGTGTCTCCAAACTTTTATTATAAACTAATACCAAATCTCCCGACTGTAATGATCCCCGTAACCTGTGTGCATTCTTTTCATCCCAATATATCACCCCATCTGTCCTAGCCCTCATCATCCGCTCATATGCTCTTGTTAACATTTCCTCTCTTTGCTCTAATTGCTCCACTCTAGCCATCAATAACTCCTCCCTGGTAGTAACTCTATCCCAATCCACTCCAAGAAATGTACCTGCCTCGACGTCTACTGGTAGGATTGCCTTCTGATTGAAAAGAACTTCATAAGGTGAATATCCAGTTGTCCTCTTTGTTGAGATCCGATCTGAGAACAACACTAAAGGTAACTTCTCTGCCCATTTCTTCCCATCTTCTCCACACATTTTTACCAAAGTATCCTTCAATGGTTGATGTCCACGTTCCACCATTCCTTCACCTTGAGGCCAATAAGGAGTTGACTCCCCCAACTTTGATCCTGACATCCGTACTGCTTCTCTCAGCTCCGCCTTGAACTCTGGTCCTCCATCTACTGTAAAACATTTTACCGCCCCATATCTCCAAATCCATTCCTTCAAAATAAAATCTGCCACCACTTTTGCCGTCAAATTTTGTAGTGCTTTGGCTTCTACCCATCCTGAAAGATCATCCCTTGCTACAATCAAATATTTGTATTTACTAGTCTTAATGTGTACTGCATCCAGGCTTACTCTTCCAAACACAGTTGTTTCCCCCGTAGCATGTCCCTTCTCCTTCTGAGTTCTTGGATTTCTCCTTTGACAAGCTTCACAAGACATAACCCATCTCCGTACATCCTCCTTCATCTCTGGCCACCAAAATCTTATTAAACATCTTCTGTAAGTTTCCTCTACTCCTCTATGCCCCATCTCCTCATGTAATCTCTGTAATACAATCTCCTGTCCGTCTTTTCTTGAAACCACTAACCTTCCGCATGGTACTCCTTTCTTCTTCAATCTTCCCCGTTCCACATAAAAGGTTGCCACTCTATTCTGAACCCATTGGAAGTCTTCATCAGAACAATTGTCAGGTCTCTTGAATGTCTTTAAGAATTTCTCAAGATATAGCCATAACCCTTCTTGAGTCCAGGGTTGGAAGTCTTCTGGATCTTCATCCATTGTTGAGACTGGGAAACCTTCATGAGGTGCAATATCCTTCTGCTCTTCATCAAAGTCTTCTCCTTCTGATGCTGAGTCTTCCCCAACCGGGCGGCGTGAGAGTCCATCTGGCATCCCAAAGCTCTTTCCTGGCTTATGAACAATGTCATAAGAGAATAGTTGAATAAATGCCACCCATCTGGTCATAGGTGCATTTGGTAGAGTTGGTCGATTGATCATTTCTATCAAAGACTTGGCGTCCACCTGAAGTTCGAAATGTTGTCCCCACAACTTGCTCTGGAATTTCTTCAGGATTCTGGCAACTCCACAAAGCTCCAACTTTGGCTGAGAATATCGTGATTCCACTGGTGAGAATACCAATGATTCGTAGAATACCGGCCTTGCCTTTCCTTGCTTATCTTCCTGCATCAATACCCCTCCTGCCGCAATCTGACTGGAGTCCACTGCTAATATAATCTTTCCCGCTCCTTCTCCATATTCTAAGCCCTTCAACATAATGTCTTCACCAATGATTTTCTTCAAAGTATCCAACGACTCCTGACATTCCTCAGTCCAGTTCCATTCCACGTCCTTCCTAGTCAATCTTCTCATAGGTGCTGCAATCTTAGAGAAATCCTTGATAAACATTCTGACATAGATACACATTCCTAAGAACCCCAAAACCTCTGTTGTATTGGTTGGTACTGGCCAATTCTGAATCTTGTTCTTCTTTTTCTTTGATATTGTCCTCCCATCTTTACAAACTACATGTCCCACAATTTCCAATGCCGGCACACATACTGCAAACTTCTTCCCAGACACTGTAAGTCCAGCTTCCTCAATCCTAAACAGTACTCTTTCTAGTGTAATTGCATATTCCCAAATGAAACGCCTAATACCAGGATTCTCCTCCAGTACCGCATCGTCGTAGGTAGAATCAGGACCTTTGATTCCGCCGTCATCAATGAAGATACCTACGTTCTGTGGAATTTCATCTTGAAGAATCCACATCATCTGAGCTTGATACACTGCTACTGAGTTGGTAGCACCTTGAGGCAAACGAGTGAGCTGAAAGCGCCCCAAGGGTGTTTCGAAAGTTGTTAAAGGTCTTGAGAAATCCGCCAATTCCCTCTCATCATATCCTCCCATAATATCACCTAATCCATAACATGCTCTTCCTGCAAAGGATTCCACAAACTCTTCTGGTGCTGGAGGCATTCCTGCATCCTTGATTGTTACTTTGTTTAAGGCTTGTAGATCATGTACTACTCGTAACTTGCCATCTTGTTTCTTGACACAAAATACCGGACTTGAGTAACTTGAAGATGATTGTTCATATAAACCTGTCTTTAAACGTTGGCGTATCAACTCAATGTATTCTGGTTTGATGGCTGCCGGAATTGGAATTGGCTTCTTCTGCCAAGGTTCATGTTCAATTACCGGTATAGCATAAGGGAATCCATAAGAATGCTTCAATACCCCTCTTTCTTCTTCACAGTAAGCAATAGCCCCTTCTCTTAATACCACTACATGTAACAGCAACTTCCATTCTTCATCACTCAACCAATCCTCTGGTCCAAAGTTACACATCTTCAGCCGTTCCAATGTTGTCTTCTTTGTTTCTACGAAGTCCGGAGGATGCATTGTTAAAGGCCTCTTGTAAGGATCTCTGGACATTGGTGGCCTTTGTAAAGGTGGGTTGAGATGTTGAGGCATAGCTTCATTGACCGGCCGGACCTTCCTTGCTACTGGCTTGTATTTTGCAGCAAAACATAAGGTCTTCCCCTTCCTCCAATTTTCACATACTTCCGCCTGCTGTCTGATGTCAAACCCCTCATTCAAAACTTTCATTGTCTCCCATTCTTCTTCTTTCATTAATCCTCCTTTGATTCCTCTTTCCAAATCTAATGTACTTCCCCCGTAATCCTCCAATTCAACACCACTACTTAAAAAATGAGACTGAGATAAAGAAGATTCAATAAAACTAAAAGATGAAATAAATTCTGAACCATGACATGTATTATCCTCCACTATATCACCCACGTGCTCTTCCTCCCTTGAAACCATAGTTGAAATATAAGAAACTTGAGGCAGAACTTGAGACTGAAACCGAAACTGAGACTGAGACTGAGACTGAGACTGAGAACTAAAATTACTACTAATACACAACCAAGTCCCCATTTCTTCACTAGTTGGTGATGGACATCCAAGGGTACTTGGATTTGCTATATACTGAATGCCCATTGATTCACCAACACTCTCTACAAAAAAGACTTGTCTTCTCCTGAGACTTCCTCCACATAGTCCGGAGTACCTCCCGCATCATCCTCTTGATCTTCCTGCTGCAACCTGGCTAATTGTACTTCTACAACCGTGGTCCGCTTTTCACCTAAGTCCAACTCCCTCTCCCAATCTCCTTCATCCGGTTGACAAATCGTAAACCTTGTCCATATCCCCCTTTCATCTCTTAATGTTAACCTTTCTCCCACAGATTTTCCAAATTCCATTCCTGCTCTGAAGTCCATGAGGAAGGGACGTCCTAATAAGATCGGACATTTACTCTCTTTGGCTATCCAGAAGTGAGCCAATCCTTGAACCCTAGTTCCAACTACCACCTCTATAGCTTCTCCAATCCCAACTAGCTCTGTCCTTTGACCGCCAATTCCTCTTACTCCAGATCTGATAGACACCAATCCAGTTAATCCTAATTCCTCTGCTACTGACTCTGGAAGAATGTTGATTTGGGAACCTGAATCAACCAAAGCCTTCACTCTTTTCTTCTTCCCTCCAAGCATGATGTCTAAATACCCCAATGGACAAGAGTATAAAACGTCCTCTTCCTCATCTTCACTTTCCGAGGTAGATTCATCCTCTTCCAATCCTCCTGCAGCAGCTCTCAAGGGTTTGATAATCCTTGGGATAACCACTCTCCGCTTTGAAACTTGCTTCTTCATATGCTCCGCCAATGCTGGTGATATAGCACATAATTCTCCAACCTCTGCTTCTATCTTAGTCTTCATAATTTTATCCACCACCTTATCCATTACTCCCTCATATCCCCGTTCCACTGGCCTTTCAAATCTTCCTTTGATAATATCCTTCTTCTCAATTCTTGGTGCTACAATTGTTGGCTTCTTCCTTCCTTTCAATTGAGCCAAGGGGATGTCCTCACTACTATCATCTTCATCCAATTCCATAACTTCATCCTCTGCTTCCTCCACTTCCTTCTGAATTGAAACCTTCTTCTTCTTCGGAGCTTCCACTGGCTCTGCCTTTCCTCTACCCCTCTTGACTTCTACGTCATACACCTTTGTACCTGCACCTGCCATAGCAGCCTTGAGACCTCTACTAGTAATTCCTGGCACTTTCCAATCTTCTAAGACTCCACAGCTAGCCCGTAACTCCTGAACCTGAGCATCCCCGTTGGCATCCTTAGTCAAAATGCCCGTCACAACTGTCTTCTCCGGTACTACTGCTGCTGGTCCAGGCGGAGCTGGAGTTGAGTTGGGAGGAGCTCCTCCTTTTGCCGCAGCAATCTTAGCCTGCTCCACTTGTAAGGAGTGGTCTGCAACTACAGTCCGGATTGGTCGACTACTGTCCCATCTGATTACTGCTCCGTTAGATAGAATATAAGTATTATTATGTTCTCTAACATATCCATCGTTAATGTCCCGTTGTTTGTCTGGGCATCTATTATGACTATGACCTTCCTTGCCACAGTAATAACACATTATGGGTCCATCTCGAAATGGTCTTTCTTGGAACTCTCCACGGGGTGGTCCATTGTTTGGCGGAGGTCCGTAAGATCCATTTAATGGTTGATTATTACCATTGTTTTGTTGGAACTGTCCAGATGAGTTGTTCCATTGAGAGGTTGAGTTATAACCCCCTCTTCCACCTTGGTTCCCTCCATATCCTCCTCTATTACCACCAAACCCTCCTCTTCCTCTATTCATTCCAAAGTTAGAATACTGCCCGCCGTTCTGATTATTAGGGCCTGGGCCACTGTTGTTGAAGTTCTGACCACCTCTGAAGTAATTTGAGGAGTTGAACTGTGGTGCTGGACCCCCTCTGTTCTGTGGTGGTGGTCCAAAGTTGTTTTGTTGTCCAGAGTATGAGTTGTTCTGGAATCCGCCATGGACTTGTCTGTTGGGGTTGACGGCAAAAGGTCTATTTATACCTTGTCCACTCCATGAAGCAAACTGTCGAACTAATTCACTGATGGTTTCTTCATCCACATTCTTTCCACCAATTTTCTTATTCAAGCCTTCCAACTTCTGGCCCCTTCTCTCCATATCCCTCTGCACCACTTTCTCTTTAAGTTCCTCATCCTTTTTCATCTCCACTTCTTTCTTGCCTCTTAATTCCTCAAATACCAATTCCACTTCTTCTTGTACCACTGTATAAACCGCCTTCTTGAGAACCTTCCATCCTGGCAACCTATGCCTTCCGTCTCTTGTTTTTCTTAAATCTCCATCATCTCGTAGCTTCTCCTTGATTTTCTTCTGCATACTATCGGAGAATGCTCTATAGTAATGATTACATATCTCATCCTCAGAATCAATGTAGTCATACTTCTTGAGATACACTAGTATACTATCAAACTTGTGTCGAAAACCTTCAAATTCTAACTTTGAATCTATGCCACCGTTCCTTTCATACTCCAAGGTCAATTCCTTTAAATCCTCCACCGTGTACTTAGGCGCTTCCCAAATTGAAGCGTACCGATCCTTCATCTCTGTCTTCAACAATTTCCAATCCCATTCGCCTTCACCCCAACCGTTAAGTTCCTTGATTTCCTCCTTTAAATCCTTTCCATTCACAAATGCACAGACTTGCTTTGCCATGTCTACACCACTAGCTCCATCCACATCCGCAGCAACCTCAAAGTCCCGCAGAAATTTCTGGACATCATCCCCACGACTAAATCTTAATTCTGAATCTTGAGGTTCAATTTTCACAACCTTCTTTTTACTTCTCTTGCTTTTCTTCCTCCTCCTACTCTCCACCTCACTATCTTCATCCGAACTTGACTCCTCATCACTACTACTGTCTGAACTTGAACTACTACTACAATACTTCTTCTTGCCTTTCCCCTTGCTTTTCTTCTTAACCTTTTCTTTCTCCTCCTTACATTTTGACTCTTTCAAAGCTTTCAACACCTTCTCCATATTGGCCGCCTGCATCCTAGCCTCCTTTAAATATTCCTCTGCATCCTGAATTGAAAGTCCCCCTCCCTTAACCATTCCTTCTACGTCTTCCATTGAAACCATTTCCTCCGTCACCATTCCTTCTACTCCTAAACCCTCTGCCGTAACACCATCATCCGATTCTTCTCCACTTTCCTCCTTCTCCCTGTAAGCCAACCTATCTCCTGACATAAATCCTTCTTGACTAACACTACTACTTTCACCACTTTTATTTCCAACTACTGCTAATGCCTTTTCTGCTGCACTTTAGCGGGAAATTGATTCCTGACCAAGGTTATTTTGAGATGACATGTTGAGATTTGAGAATTTGAGAATTTCGAATTGAGATTTTTGAGATGAAATGATAATTGATGATATGATGAATTTGTTGATTTGTCGAAACCACGAAGCGGAAGTGCACCTGCAAAGACGCAGAAGTTGTTTCGAATTGCCCGGGCAGAGTCACCAGATGTAGAACTCCTATGCAGTCTAGCGTAGGCTGAGCCGGAGAGGGGAAGAATCACCACTGGTAAGAGCGGGTGAAACTATGGGTGCTGTTAAGCTGCCCTCAACCTTGAGTATGAAGTTCAGAAATAGAGTGAGACAATTCTAACAAGCTTAAGTCTTGACAATTGAGCTCAGTAAAACAAAGAAAACCACAACAGTTGGCAAATCACACTTGATAATAATGAATTCACACCTCAGCACAATGACAATAACACTGATTGAGTCAAAAAAAACACTTGATACAACGAACCCAGACACTAACACTCAAACACTTTTAATATAAGATAACACTTCAACACTCAAGACAAAAAATAAGAGAAAAAACGCGGACACTTTCGAATAACAAACACGATTTCCACAATTTGAAGTATGGATGAAAGGATAGAAAAAAAATCCAATGATGGAGGAAAGAAGAAAACCCCCTCAAGACCTGTCCTTTTATCTCCTACAATCCACCCTATCACTGCCCATCTCATGCAATTTCGCCACAACCACCCTTTTTCCACACAAAACAACTCTGATTGCACTTGGCACCATTCTCCGCTTCTGCTGTGGTTTTTCTTTGGTTTTTTTTTTTTAATATACGTAGGTGATCTCTGTTCTTTTCTCGCACCATCCCTTTGGTCCAAGCAATTCATCAATGTCAATTTTGATCCCACCCCTCCTTAAATTGATGTTGAACACTCTTTCAATCTTAAGAGCATCCCCAGCGGTCCCCGGATTGTGGGAGGTCTGAAACAGACCCCCGATCCTGATTTTTGGATGTAGGGGGTCAAAAAAATACACCTTACACAGCGGAGCACGTAGAGTCGGGGGTTATCACTCGATTGAGTGATATCTATGCTTATACTCAATTACCCCGACTTGTCCCGTCCACCAAGAGTCGAAAGCAATTCGAATTCAACACTTGATGGATCCTGACCAGCTCATCGCCTTTCTTGACGATCTCTTCGACGATGACGACGTGGATGCGGCTGCAGCTCAAGTAGCTGCTCACTGGTACCGACACGATCTTCCTCAAGAGAAGGACCCACGTCGACAGATTCACCGACATCGTCAGCTAGCACACAAGATTATCTACCGACAATATTTCTCTCCGGATCATTCATATACCGCCTATCAGTTCCGAAGAAGGTATCGAGTCGACCGAGTGATAGTTGAAAGGCTTCTGAACGATCTTCAAAACCACAACACGTACTGGATTCAGCGATATGATGCGGCCAAACGTCTTGGTCTATCTCCTCACCAGAAGATCACGGCCGCTATGCGACAGATGGCTACTGGGACTTCTGCCGATGGCCAGGACGAATATATTCAGATTGGCGAGTCAACAGCAATGGAATCTCTCAAAATTTTTTGTCAAGATGTCGTTCAGCTATACAGCGATGAATACCTTCGTACACCAACTGTAGAAGACACTCAGAGGTTGCTGAACGAAGCTCGTGATCGTGGCCTTCCGGGAATGTTAGGATCGATCGACTGTACTCACTGGGAGTGGAAGAACTGCCCAACTGCTTGGCACGGTCAATATCGAGGCAAAGAGAAGGTCCCGACAATGGTCTTGGAACTCGTCTCTTCATACGATACGTGGATTTGGCACGCGTTTTTTGGCCTTCCGGGAACCCTCAACGATATCAGTGTACTCGATCGCTCTCCTCTCTTCCGCAATCTTATGGAAGGAAGAGCTCCTGAGGTAGAGTTTACCATCAATGGCAAGACTCATCATCAAGGATATTATTTAGCGGATGGAATTTATCCAGATTGGGAGACTTTAATCAAAAGTGTCCCAGATGGTAATCGAAAAGAAAAAGTACGTCACATCCTTTGAATTTAGCAAGGCCAGTAGCTGATTTATAATTTTCAGTTGTTTTCTCGGCTCCAGGAGGCCTTACGAAAAGATGTCGAGCGCACTTTTGCGATTTTATTCGCCAGATTCGGGATACTCAATTGCCCTGCAAGGCTTTGGAACGCAGCCGACCTGCAGCAGATAGTTTATTGTGCAGTAATATTACACAATATGCAAATCGAACAAAACCGACTCGCTGGCCGCTTAGAGCGAGATATTCCGGCTTACCTCGATGATGCACGACCGGCGCCCAAACCAACTCCCAACTCTTATGCTCAATTCGAACATTACGTCAACCGACTTCGTACAATGCGGGATAAACATCGACACAAAGACTTATTACGGGATTTAATCGACCATGTATGGTCTCAGTCGGGAGATCAAGAAGATTTTTTGGAATGATGTTGTATTTCAATTTATCTAATATAAGGTTAAAGTTGAGGGAAAAGGTAAAATGATCAGGAGTAAGGTTAAGATTGTGAATGAATTTGATAAAGATTGATTGTAAGTCTTGATATGATAAAACAACAAGTCACCTAATCAAACCAAAGATCTTTGAAGATATGTAGTAGATGAACCTGATTGATAGCAGATTCAGAAATGATGTAGGATATCTATTGTATGAAGGATGTTGTTTTATGAATTGGATTAAAACTTGTTTAAGAAATCGATCAAAGTACTTTATCATTTAATTGACCATTGAACTGAAGTGAGAATGGAATGTCGTCATTAAATTCAATCTCTCTCTCTCGAAAGCTCTTCTTTGAAGAGTTTGTTTTTTAAAGAATAAGATAGAATTTAAATGAGTAAGAAAAAAAGAATTTCTCTCGAAAACTCTTCTTTAAAGAGTTTGTTTTTTAAAGAATAAGATAAAATTTAAATGAGTAAGAAAAAAGGATTTCTCTCGAAAACTCTTCTTTAAAGAGTTTGTTTTTTAAAGAATAAGATAAAATTTAAATGAGTAAGAAAAAAGGATTTAACAATTAGAAAGTGACAACTATTTCAAACTGAACAACTATGTATTTCAATATCTCAAGTCACTGACCCTGTCACTCTCTATCTTGTTCTACTTTTTATTCTTTCTAATCCGTAGTACAATTTGATATTTTATAATTATTTTATCTATGTATTTTCTATATATTTGAAAGCCTCACATGAAACCACTCCTTAGTTTCACAAAAAATCGATCAAACTCTCAATCCACTTTGTCATTTTTCGATCATTAAAGAAAATCAAAATCGTGAGGTTTTATTGCACTTTCAAATGTTTGAGATAATGGTTATAATATAATGTTAAAAAAAGCAGTAGATATCTAATACAAAAAATTGACTAGATATCTATACAAATAACAAACCATTATACTAGATGATTTCATTCTCCTTATCAACCACTTCCTCATTTGGCAAAGCAGTCTGATACGGTTAAGTTTAAAGAAAAAAGAAGAATCAATTTATTGCCCAAACATCTTAGAATGATTAAGATTCTACTTACATCTGGCTGTCTAGCCCGAAATCTCTCCATGACCTGTTTGCGCCGGGCACGCAAGTATTCCATTTGAATTTCATCGAAATCGTCCGGCGGAGTTTGGAACATCAGCTTATCGTCTGATGCCTGGCAAGAAGCTGCCGCAGCTTCTTGTGCAATCCTAACCTTGGCTTCGGAAGCGCTAGCCAGCTTGGTGATTGCTGCCGCGAGGTCATCCCCTGCCCCACTCGAATCCTTTGGCTTTGCTCCATCTGACTTAGTGGCTTTGGACCTTTTGCGACCGATCGGTCTCTTGGGCGGTTCTATTTCGGTTTCAGAGACGTCGACAACCACACAAGATGGCACAGAGGGAGCTGGTGGTGCAGTAGCTGAATCGGAGCTCGGTATGTTGGAAGAAGCTGGTGGGGCCGTTTTTCTCTTGATGGGTTTGTTTTTTTGATGGAGTTGATCGGATGTCATCTTCCACTTTTGATGGACTCGGAGAATAGCCCAGCAATGCTCCAGACCAAAACGCTTATTGTTGTTCTGGGCAGAGTAAAATTTATGAGCAATCTCAAGCTGACATATAGAAAAAAAAATCGTCAGAGCCTGGTCACCACGCATTGAGTATATACCACCAAAACTCACCAAATCCAGCTGTACACGACCAGTGAAGTGGGAGGATGTGGCTTGATCAAACGCCGCACAGAATTTGCTGACGTCGTGTGAAATTACTCCCCAACGCCGTTCGCAAGCCGTTTGATTTCGACCAGTGCTGATTCCAGTGCTTTCCTCAATTTCCTCCTTGAAGTGGCTGTAGATGCGACCCCAGTACGTGAACCGTTTTTGTGAATCGCCGGTGTCTGGATCAAGTGATGTTGCTGCCCAAGATTGGCAAAGCTTGACGTCCTCGTCCGAAGTCCAATTCTTGGCCTTGGTAGTATTTTTGTCGTTTGTTGTGGTAAGAGGTTGCAAGGTAGACGACAATTGTGAAATGGTGGTTTCTGAAGTGTACAGATCAGGATCTGCAACGATGTGAAAAGGGAAAATAGAGGAATCAAGAGAAGATGTGGAAGATTCAAGATTAGGATCCATTTGAGTGATATAGAGTGTTTCAAGATTTTCTAGGAATCTCCAAAGTTTGAAGTTGTTTGGGGACTCGGTGTGTTCTGTATTGGTCACGTTGAAGCACTGGCACGTGATATCGAGGGCTCGCCTAGGCCTCGCAGATGTGGGAGGTCCCTCGCACAATCTGGAGACCCCCGACGTCTCACTCCCGATTCTGCGAGGTCCGCTGGAGCGGTTTTTGGCAATTTGACCCCCCACATGGTCGAGAGCCCGCACAATCGGGGGACCGCTGGGGATGCTCTAAAATTCGATTTTTGACCCTCTTCATGCGTAAGATCTTTCTACCTCTTCTGTTATTCTTTTCTGAGTCACCTGACACCATAGATTAACTCTTCTTCACACTCCCATCTTGGCCTTCTTGGTTTGCTCTTGTCTTCCTTGATCTTAATTTCGAGTTTGATCATTAATTCAGATATGTATTGTTTACATATGTGCTAACTCCTTCCTTTCTTTTCTTGGCTTTCTCGTTGTTTATTTTAGATTTATTTGGTGCTTTTGAATTGATGGATCTATTTGTATCTCACGTATGTAGGTTTATGTATGTAAGTTTGTTTACTCCACTTTCCTGTCCCAGTATCTCGCCCTAGATCAATTGAATCAATTCAGTCTTGATCTGAGCTCTGTACAATAAATTTCTTGATATCCTTGGCTTCAATCAATCATCAATCATCATCTGTAATTTCGCATTTTGCCCTGCTATTCATTCTAAATCATTTCAATCTAAATATTGCATTTCAATCTTCATTAAACCAATTGTCTAATCACTTGATCATTTCAATCTTAGCTTTTAATTTAGGTATGTAATATTTGTATTCTTTCTTTGTCTCTTCAATTGGAATAAAGTGATATGATGATGATCAACTTTGACTACATTATTTGTATTTTCTTCATCTAAGCTTTCAACCTCCATCATTTTCGCATCTGAGCCTCATTCTAGGGATGTCTCTCCCTTATTTTTTTCTTTCTATTCTTTTTGTTTACCCAAAAAAACTATTAATCACTTTCCAATATGTTATCTTCCATGTTTATTTGATGTGTTATCTATTTATTGATCTATTTATTTTGACTATTCTGATTCTAACTGTATGTATCACATTTCCGTTGATGATTATATATGTATCGTATTGATTTGTGCGGATATTGTTGTGTGTAGTGTTCTAATGAATTGTAAAGGAATAAATAATACTGATGATTTAATTTATTTGTATAATGTTTCACTGCTTTACTCGAGTATAATTTGAGATAATTATGGAATTATGGCTTTCAGCTTAATAAAATATAACATAATTTGATTCTGATTGTGCGCTTGTATCAAATATGTGATTGCGTCTTTGCCTTGGGTTTATACATAAAATGAATTATGATAGTTGTTAGATAAATAGAACACCACCACCTAGGTTTTGATTTCCACAACGGTGGTAGAGGGGACTTACTCTGCTTGATGCATCCTACCCAAATTGTGCGTGGAGCTGATGCAGCCACAGCTTTTTGCTTGGCTGTGGTGGTGGACGCCTTGGTGGCATACACATTGGACACGTTGGTGTATGCATTGGTAGCAGTGGTTGTGGTTTGGTGCCTTGTATGAGAGAAACCGGTTGTTGTGACCATGGAGTGTAACACAAAACGCTTGGGAGAGTCAAAATCACGGAAGGTAATTGCAGGCTGGGTCACAAACTCCAGACAAAGCTTGACATTGTGCTCAATGATACCAAACCAATTGCCTTGTTTGACAAGTAAGTGGGCCATGTCAAAGATGGTTTAAAGTATGCATGTATGTTGTCCTTTGGGCAAGGGAAAGTGTACGTGATGGTGGATTGTATGATTTCAACAATCCGTCTCCATTTACGTTCTTGGGGGAAGATGTGTCTGATTGATCTGAAAGAGTTGGTTGGCTTGGGTATCTTCTTTGTGTTGTATTTGTCTGGATGCCAAACTTTTGCTGGGCAGATATAGAATCCTTGTAAGACTATTTGGACAAGAGAGAAGGGGAAATAGAGGGGGAAAAAAGGTCTCTGTTATAGGCTCTGACTGACCTAGAGAGCCCAATTTCCTTATATTTCTGAATTGTGTTGAAAAAATCTCGTGCTTTTGATGGCAGACTTTGTTGTTGCAGTTGCTCCCTTCAGTGAAAGGGAGTTGCTTGACAAGGTATTCCAATATACTGTTGTCCATCTCGGATGAGGAAGAACTTTCCAAGACTGCTCTGTCTTCTCTGTGTTGCCGTTTGCTGGATGAGTGCTTTGTTTTTCCACAACATTTTTGTTTGGTTCTTTGTTTGATTGAAGCATGATGCTGACAATTGGCTTCTGTAAGACCAACGGGGTTGGAGGTGTGTGCTTAGCTGTGAGATCATTTGGACCTGATCCAATTGTTAAGCCACAGCATGTTTGAGGTGTTACAAGCGGCCCTGCCAAGACATGATAGTGGTCTTGGTGGCACTGGTGGTGGGTGAGGGTGCTGAGGTTGCCCAAGAGGTGGGTTTGGAAGAGGTCGGCAAACCACTGATTGACAATCAATATCAGTCTGAGTTGAAACCCCTCAAACATATGCATGGGTAAAATGAAGGCCAGGGTCTGTTCAATAGCCATTCCTCTGGGTGTGTAACATGTCGCTGATTTGATACAGTACTCTCACTTTTTTGATGTTGAGTCTGCATGCAGCCAGTCCCAATTTGGAGAATTTTGGTAAGAAGTATGGGTTGGAAAACAGTACGATGTTGGCAAACGAATCTCTGAACATGAGAATGTCAATGGCATAGCTCCTGCCAACCTGATTGTACTTGCGTAGCAATTGAGCCAGGCTGTTTTGCTTAGAGGCTCAGGCTTTCAGCTCTGAGTAGAGGTATAGTAAAGTAAAACCAGATATGTTGAATCACATTGTGATTCTTCTATTTTTAACCCTCTAGCATGTTCTGAGAACCATGAGATTCCTTTCTATAAGTTTTATAAGGTATAATTCTCACTTATTCCTGGTATACACTTCATTATATACCAGCATGAAATCCTAATTATACAGCTCTACCAGATTCTTCAGCAAATTGTTGCTGGTACAAGGTTAGTGTAGGAAAGGATCATTCCTTATATTAACTTTGAGATATTGGTAAATCTTTGATATCTTGGAAATATTCATTTATAGAAAGATATCTCAACTGATTTCTATAATCTGATAAATCAGGATTATAAGTTATCAGGGTTTTTCAGCAAAACCATGGTGTTGGCGTCTTAACGGGGTGGAGGTTGGTTGAATGCATCCTGCCGCGGTCCAAACTCCATTCAGCGAGTTGCGGGACTTACACAAAACCGTTTGGAATTCCAGGGTGAGTGGACCAGATAAGGTTTTGACTTGCAGGTCTGTATTGTATAAGGTTCTCTGGCATGGTTACATCAACTAATCCATATGTGATGACATGACCGCTGTGGTGATCAATTTATAGCCGTGATTAGAAAAAAAAAAAAAAAAAAAATTAAAACTTCTTAGTGCTTTAGAAATTTATTTAAAGGGTTCTTTTATGTTATCAATACATCAATATAATAATATCTTTAATTTCACCGTGATTAAGTGGTAAACAAGCTATACAAATTTATTTTTACATAATACTTTACAAATTCAGAAGCAAAGAAGTTTAAATCAGTTGATTACTAAAATGAGGGATTTAAAGAAGAAGATCTTAAGAATAAAATTAAAAATTGATCATAAGAAGAAAGAACAGTAAAGTTGAATTCAATTGAAGAAGGATGATTAAAGAGAAATGACGTCAAAAGTGGTAAAATGAATGAAATTTAGGTTTTCTAGAGTTAATAAAAATATTTATAAAAAAAAGTGAAGGCGGAAATGGATTCTTGAGATGATTTTAGGTAGGGTTTGATAAGAGCAAAAAGGGGCTTACCTTAGAAAGAAGTAGTGTAAATCAGGGAGAGAGGATGGAAAGAGAGTATTTCGAACATTTCGAACGCGGCCCAAATCTCAATCATGTGCGATCTGATCAAAATGATAGTTTTTCATTAGTAATACACATCAAAACTTCACCGAATTGGCCGAAAAATGGCTCAATCGACGCAGAATCTAAAGATCTATAATGTACAAACTTTACTTCAACTATATCAAGACTCATAAAAAACTTTTATAATAAGAAACAAATGAAAATATGAAATTCAAGAATGAAAATCAGCGCATATGTAATATTGGTAAACAGGCTGTATCATGGGTTTTGGCTACTGTATTCATATGTAATATGGGTTTTCAACGTGTAATAACTTACAGAATAAGGTTTTCTCATTATTTACAACTCAATAACTTTATCATTACTCATCAGAAGGTGGGATTGTGGCGTATGGTCTTGGATGGTAAACAAAGATCTATTCAATGCACTTTAGTAATCAAAAATTGAACAAGAATTGAAGAAATTAGTAATTTTGAAAATCAGAAATGGCTTATTTAGAATCAAAAGAAGATCAAATTAACAATCATGAAGGTTTACTATGAGTAATTATGATGTAATAAAGATGAAAGAAATTAAGTTTGATCATAAGAAGAGGCTATGACGTGGTAAGAGGTATATTGAAGTGGTAAAGAAGAGGTTATGAGGCTGTTTACCGTGGATTTCTTTTTTGAAATGGGTTATATATAGTTGTAGTTGGGTTGTAAAGAGTCTTTCTTCCCTTTTTCTTTATCTTCTACGTGGCTATTATTTTGTTTATCATTATAAACTTATTTTAGTAGTTTCAGATCACTTAAATACGCCCTTTATCAATGTTATAAAGAGAAATTTACTTTAAAGAATTGTATTGTAAGACTCAAAAGTCATTGGGAATAATACTAATAAAAGTATTGAGTTTAGTAAATCAATCAAGGCGCTTTTCTCTTACTCATAATAATAATATTTCATTTAATTTCTTATCAGTACTCCATCAATAAATTCTTATTGATTGGTTTTAGAAGAGCAGTCTTAGACAGCTTCTACTAGTTATATTAGTAGATTATCCTCTTCACGTGTTGTATAACCCTTGTTGGGTTATAAATACTACACCGCCCTGGTCTGTTGAATTTTGAAAAAATGTCTACAATGGACAGGTAGCACCAGTGAGGGGGGCTATGTGGTAATCCTGAGCGTTGACAAGTAGAGACCTTCTGCTGGAGCCTTGTTTGGATCCAGGGGTCAAGAACTTCTGGTGACAAACTGAAGGAGGAGTCATTCTTTGACTGCAGCTACCACCCGTCCTAGGTGGATACATGGTTGCTCTTTGTGGGAATGAGGCATCAGCTGCGGGGTCTGTGCTACTTGTGACATCAAACGCACCTGTGACACCTGTACAGCATATCTCCCTAGCTTAATCAAACATCAAGCACAAAGACTAGGATGGTGATGATGGTAAACAGCTAAAGTTTTTGATAGAAATATTACCACAGCAAACCATGAACTACACCACGGGCGGGTTCTGGGTCTGGAGACGGCCTCCCACGCAGGCAGTCTGCCAGCAGACCATAGGGGGTCCAGAAATGGTCTGACTAGGTCTCAGAAAATTCTTGGCAATTCCTCCCAGATCTAGGAGAAGGACTGGGTTTTGAGCTGCTGCATTGTAGGAGTGTTGCTAAATCTACATTCATGTGCTGATTGGTTGAGTTGACCATTGCGTTGTCACGCGTGTTTGACACCCTCTTTGGCACACTCAAATGTGGTGCTAATGGTTGGTATTGATTTGTCTGAAGGATAGAGGATGGATTGCCCGGTCTCAGAAAGGTCAAATTCTGAGGACCATTCAGAGACCTGGTAAGACCATTTCCGGGCACCCTATGGTCTGCCTGCAGACCGCTTGTGCGGAGGGGGGGCTCCAGACCGCAAAACCTTCCCGTGGTGTACATAAATTGAAATACTCAACATATGTAACAAGATTTACATAAGTAAACCTATAATTCATTTGTACATTCCCATTTTTTAATAAGCCATTTACCAACCAATGTTGGTTCAGTTGACCGCGGCCACTTAGGCTTGCATTCCAAGCTGGCGATAGTAACTTCAGGTGTTACCGCGGTGTTGGGAATAGGAGATACAAAGGTCGTCTGAGCCAACATCCATTTTCGAGTGTTCAGAGTTCGATTGTTGAATTGATATTTGCTTTCGGTCAAGATTTTTCAGTTGATATTCTTGCAAAATTATTTTATCAAGGTGACTCTGAAACACAATTGATGTAGGCCATCAATTTACCAATGACCTCCAAGCCTTACGTGGACGTCAAGGTGAAGACCGTTTGACTTACATCGATGTTTGATTTCAATTGGGCAACTTCAGGCGTCAAAGTGTTATGTCAACATACTGCAGAAAATGTAAGTGAAGTTTGCAACTACATGAAAATCAAAGACTCGAAGACTACCAGAACCGGTTCTTGAAACTTTGGAACTCAAGCTGATGTGTATCTGATTGCTGCAATTCGAGTTCTGTTTTCTTATCGCAGCCCCTCCTGTCCCATCAGAGTTGACAATGGAAATATTCTGACTTTTTCAAGTGCCTGCGTTGATGATCTTGATGCTCTTTTCCTGTCCTTTAAACGTTGTGTGTAAGGCGAGGTTGAATACCTCTTAGGCTTCATGCGTTGAAATTTTGGAAATCGTGTTGAGTTGGGGCTAGCGGAGTTGGGACACTTCTGGCCCTCACGGTGAGGTCCCGGGTTTCAGTCGCAATTCAATCGGTGAGATATGTGTGGTCATGTTGTTCTTCGAAGGCCGTCCGAAGTGAGTTGTGAATGAGACAAACCCGCAGAGGCCACACTCAACATGTTGCGAGCCAGCACCTGTCGTTTCCGTTCCGCAATGTGTCCAATGTGTTCTGTTGTTTGATGATGCAAATCCATAACAAAAGAATTGTTATTGGGGCTTTGTTGAACTGATGTTGGGGTACTCTGTGGGTGCTTTGGCTTCTGATTTGGGGTGAACGGAAAATACATATCTGAAATATAAAGCAGTGAAGCAGCGAAATCAACACAGGCCACTCCGATTCAAGTTCCCTGCCTATTCAGATTTCAAACTGCCTGAGTGGCCAATTTTAAGCCGCGAGGGTGATGCAAGAGCATTGGGCTATGCTCAGTTCGACTTGAGCCGGTCCATTCTTGAGTTTGTCCGCACTTGGCCTTTTTCCTTTGTCCGCTTTCTTTTGAACAAATCGACCACGATAGGCGAGCCTCTCAGGCAAATCCTCTAT
Source organism: Melampsora americana (assembly GCA_022264835.1). Classification (NCBI taxonomy): domain Eukaryota; kingdom Fungi; phylum Basidiomycota; class Pucciniomycetes; order Pucciniales; family Melampsoraceae; genus Melampsora; species Melampsora americana. The sequence continues at coordinate 122,451 of JAIFHY010000149.1, read as the reverse complement.
ACTAAATGAGGTTAATCATTTTCAAACACAGTGAATCGACAAATTGTACAGACACAGTAGGGACCCAATTGGCTCAGATGTCAAGCCCACATCTGAATACCATCGATGGTGATCACGTTCAGTCATTCTATATATACGTAAGAACCTCGTCTAAGGCTGTCGGGGTCACTTATTTCCTGTTTATATCAATTCCGGCGCTGATCGAATCTTTACCTCGACCTCTCAATTACAGAAACTGAAGCTCACTGAGCTTCCGAAACCACGACTCCCCTTGAAATTTTTTTCTCTCCCACTTCACATCTCTCTGCAAGATGTCTGATCGAATGTCGCCTGCCACCTGTTCGTCTCACGCGTCTCCTCTACACAGATTTATCGATCCATTGACTGACCTAGCTCATCGCATCTTTTTTTTAGATTATCATTCGCTTCCCAGTGCTGAAGCAATCAATGGCCACCGCCGAGTCTCCCGCAATTCCATCGCTAGCTCATCAGCTCCTTCGAATCACTCTCACAATGCTCGTTACCATGACCTGAGTGACGTGATCAGTGAGACAAGCATTGAAGTCCCTCCATTGCATGCTTTCTTTCGCGCACATGGGCCCATATCCGCCATCAATGGGGCTTCAATGGAAATTCCTGGCTCTTCAGCTATGCGACCTCGCACGTTCTCCTTCTCCACCGCATCGCTTGCTGGGTCACTACACTCGACCTTTGTTCCGCCTTCAACAGAAGTAACATCATTGCTAGGTCCTCCTGAAGCACAATCCATAGCGACCGCCATCGACGAGAGTGAAGAACGGTTCGGACTTAATGAGTTGTTGCAAGAAATGCGACTTCTTAGTACCTATGCTATTCCAATCGTAGGTCAGTGCGCCTTGTTATTGCCAATCTTATACCCTCAGCACCATGCAAAATCTAAAGCTCATCAACGTGTTTGATATATCACTTCGTAGGTACCCATATCTTGGAATACTCTCTTTTGATTGTGAGCGTGCTCTCAGTCGGTCACCTCGGTACTACCGAACTCGCTGCTGCCAGTCTCGCCAACATCACAGCGAATTGTGCCGCCTTAAGTGTCATCATCGGCTTCGTCTCTGCCCTTGACTCGCTATGTCCTTCCGCTTTCACCTCACCTCACCCCGAACGTACCTCACTCTATGCCATCCGTACTTCAATCCTTCTCCTGATCTTACTCGTACCCGAGCTTTTCATATTTTGGCACGCCAAACCGATCTTCTTGTTCTTACGGCAAGACCCCGATGTCGCAGCTGCCGCCTCTTCCTACCTTCGCGTACTTTCCTTTGGCTTGCCGGGTTATGCCATCTTCGAAGTGACTAGGCGTTGGCTTCAGGCGCAACAATTGATGTTGCCTCCTACGCTCGTCGTCTTTATTGCTGCACCTATCAACGCAATTCTGAGTTATCTCCTTGTCTGGGGACCTGCGCCGTATGGGATCGGATTTCTTGGTGCTCCTGCTGCAACCGCTTTCTCGTTTAACCTCATGGGCATTCTCTGGTTCGCAATTCATCTTCCGAATCACGTGTACTTCTTCGACTAATGACATACGCAACAACACAGTTTATGCTATTGTGTGTTCTTAGCTCCCCGAACGGCTTGGGGTGGGTTCACACGGGCAGCTTTTCAAGAGCTGGGTCCAAACTTTCGTTTTGGACTTGCTGGCTTTACGATGATTGCAAGTGAATGGTGGTGTTGGGAAATTGTCGGACTTTCCAGCTCTTTACTTGGTCCCAGTACGCTCGCTGCTCAAAGTGTCATCAGTTAAGCAGATCCTCATCTCACTCGTGCACTCAAAGCAGACCATTTGACCAGTCATGCTGATGTTCCTCTCCACGACGTCTGGTCATTCAGCTACCATATCCACATGTACGTTATCTTACAGGCAGAAATCTGATCAGATCAGGCATTGAAAGACTTGAAGTTTTCTCGTTGTTGTTTAGTTGTCTATCAGTTTCCCTACGCTACTTCAGCCGCAGCAGCTGTACGATGTGGCAATCTATTAGGCGCAGGTCTTCCACGACGAGCAAAATTGGCGACGCTATCTGCCCTTGCTTCCGGATTCTGTGTGGGGGTCATCAATATGATCATCATGGTTACTTTCCGTGAAGGGTTAGGAGAACTATTCAGTTCGGCCCCAGAGGTAATAGCCATAGTTGCCGATGTGGTGAGTAGCTTCTTTTCTTCTCACAACTTAATTGGAGAGACTGACCTTTGCATACCGTTTGAATCCTTCTCAGCTACCACTCGTAGCTCTGTTTCAAGTACCCGATTGTTCGTAACCATTAAATGTCCCGTATGGGCTTAGTACTATGTGTAACTGATTCACAATGCCTTTTGCGAATGTATCATCTATAGGCATCGCCGCGGTAGCAGGTGGCGTCTTGCGTGGGTTAGGGAAACCAAATATAGGAGCCATGATTAACTCGGGTGGTTACTATGCCGTTGGACTTCCAATTGGGCTTATCCTCACTTTTTCAAGGATCAATTTGGGCGTGGTAAGTTCACTTCATCAGATTTCAAAGATTGAATCTTAGAAACTAATCACATCTGACGAACACTATAGTACGGCTTATGGATCGGTATGACGATCGCAGTCACCTGTACCGCATCAACCTGCACACTGTACATCTTAAGGATGGACTACGTTCATGCAATGACACGTGCTCGACAAAGAATGTGGGAAGCTTTAGGTGCGAGTCATGTTGAAGAGCAAGAACGGTGTGACTATGGTTCGCTTCATTGAAAAGTCACAGCCATCTATCAGTAGAAGCAAGTCTTTAGATCCGCCGTCACTTCATCACCCAGATCTGGATCTTGCTCTTCTTCTGTGCATCTTTGAATACATAATCTTGTCCATAGACCTTTTCATGAAGTTGACTTGTTATAATTAATGAATCATAGACCAAACCGCAATGTATTTAAACTTTTCAATCACATGAAGTCTTCTGTAAAATGAGGACAAAACCAATGTATATTCTCACATCCACAATGACACTGTTCAGTCCTCTCTGTATTCCCTCAACTTCCTTGTGATCCAATACTTCATCACTTCACCATGAAATTAATAGAGAAAGAAGCATCTTGAGATGATCAAGCCCTCCTAACCATTCTTCGAAGCATATCAGCCAAAATTACATCAGATGATCGATCCAATCATTTGCTTGATTTCTGGCAAACGTCATTTTAAGTCTAGAGTCCGAGGAAACTGCAAGGCTTATTATAAGGTACTGATGTATGGGTTCTTAGAATGAGCAAGAATCTGAGCACCACAAAAATAAAGCTTGCAATGAAATGGGGGTTCTTTCATTCCTCAAGAATCGTCTTTGAACCTAAGAATGAGTACTAGTCACAAGGTGAAGAACTCTCATCTGATGTGAAAGGTATAAGATCCAACCTTGAGCAACAAACTTGGTGAAGTTTCATTCCTTTGTGAATGCACTGGAAAAGCATCGCAGCCTCACTTAACAAAGATTTAGCTCACTGCGTCACGATACTTATTGAATGCTTTGGCGCTTTGAAACTTCAGTAGGTAGCTGGCTGCTCATTTGCTATCGATATGGCTGCGTGCAGGATACATGGGTCCTGAACTTCCAAATGATCAAGTGGAGCGAGATCGTGCAACTTGTCATTCAGATCGAAGTCAAATGTAATATTTGAAACATTTATTTTTCCTTCCGCCGTGATCTCATGGACGCAGGGCTTGATGATTGGAATAAGTGATGCTTCGATGGAGTAGGTCCGACGATGACCTGCAGTTTACGCAGTAAAGTGGAGACAACAAGTTTGTTCAGCAATGAAGTAGATATTTCATGGATCCTGATTTCTTGGAGACAAGATCATATAAATTTAGAGCTCTATAAATCTTTAGCATTCAAGTCACAGATTTCAGTCTGAGTTTGGTCAGACTAGTGAACTTCTGATACAAGTTTCATGACGAGACAATGTTAAGATCCGAAGAATTCATGCCTCCCCTTTATTCCCAAGCCTGGTCACGATCCGAGTACATAGTAAGAAGAGAAGAGGATTCGAATTTTGTAGGCTTTTAAACTGACCCAAGTCAGGTACAAGACAGCAATGAAAACCGACCGAAGCAAGAGAGTCAGGCTTGATAGCGCTCTCTGCTTTTCATCCGCTGTAGCACGAATAGTGTTTGCGTAGTAAGTCTGAAACTATACTGAGTCTGAGTTGAGTAAGAACGATGTATAAAAGAAACGCAAGACTTGAGACGTGTGCAGACTAAAAGAGCAGCTCTTGCAGAATGATGAGTGAATACAATCTTAACTCAAAAACTTTTCCTCATCCTCTGTATGTATCATCTCAACTTCAATGAATCGGTTGGTTGAAACCCAAAGGGGAATAGTTCAGATGAGCTTTTATATTTTGGTGTTCATTGACTTCTGTCCACTTTTCCATTGCCTTCATCGATTTTAAGATTATTGAAAACCAAGTGTTGGTCATCCATCGTTCATTGAGACCACATCCAAAACAAAAAACAGACTCATCGACCTGTGATTTTGCTTGTGCAAGTGAATCAGCTTTCAATCTCCTTGCACAACCTATTTCATGGTCTCCCTCACTCTCTTTTAAATCCAGGATAGACACTAGGAACATCCCGAAATAGATATTTACTTAATTTAACAAACATCAGCATCGGTTCTCTCACCACTTACATTCATTTGGAAAGCCACTCAACCCTGAACAAGTAGCTAAATCGGTTCCTCAGAAAAGATAACGGTCAAAGAGTCGGATTCTGATATGATTTCTCAATCGATGAGACCTACTTTAGGTTTGGTTTTACTAGGAGTATCCTTCACATCTGGATTCCTACTTCCAGCCGCTCCTGGTTCTCAATCTCAAACTCCAGTTCTTCCAACAACTACCAATTCGACCGATACCTCTCCTATTGACAATACTACCACATCATCTCAATCCCCTATCAGTTTGAATAATAAAGATCCAAATTGTATTGCTGGAAATCTTTCTGCTCAAACTTGGAAAGATTTAAAACTAGATGATTATTTAACTAATTATTCAGGTGGTCAAAATTTAACTTTATCCGTAAGTCTTGATCTCTTTTCTAAATCTTTAGAGCTCGAGCTCGAAGAGAGAGAGATAGGGAAAAAAGAAAGAAAGAAAAGATCTAAATCTTACTCCATTTCATCTTTCAATCTTCTTTTCCTTTTTCTTTAATTCGAAACACAAAAAAAAGCAATATGCAGATTCAAAAGGAGCACAAAACTTTAAATGTGGTATAGAAGAAGATTGTACGATTGGACAAATCTGTGATCCGGTACCTGCACCTGATTGGTATATATTATTATCAGTACAAGAATGGAATAATTGTATGAATTCAGTTTATAAAGCTGTTCATTTTGCTACTTCGATTGTTCAAGGTTGGTTTGTTTTGTTGAAATTGAAGTTCTTCTTGAGGTCAATCTAAAGAGTTTTACTTTTTGCTCATGAATTCCTTTTCAATAGGTACTTTGGCACTCATGGTATCAGAACTGTAAGTCAACTTCATCAATACCAATGAAAGTATTCAGTCTGATCAAAAAATGAATTTCGTAGTACGAACCGTAACATGTCACCTGCAGCCTACGCATTTGATGCTTCATCCTTGGCAATGCTTATCGCCTCTTTCTCAGCTGTCATGACCCTTGGAATCGATTTACTCTTCTTAGCAGGATACGTTGGAGCGTTATATACGATCCTTACTACCTTTGGTGTTATCTCGGTTGCTTCTGGTTTCTTAGCTGGTAATGGATTCACCATAAGTAGTCTACTCTCAGACGGTCCAGAAGATAAAAAATCATTTGTAGCGGTAAGTGTGAATTTTCTTCTTCTTTAAATCTTGGATTCTCAAAAACTTCAAGTCTGATTTCTTCAATCGATCTTTCTCCTTTAAAGTGGGGAGATATCGGTCACGTTTTCTCACAATGGGAAAGTGGATTGCATACTAAGATTTCAAACACTACTCAAGCTGTCATCAACGCACCTATCAGTTCTTCATCTGGAATCAGTAGTGTTTTGAAGAATGGAGTTTTCTTATATGATACTCAACCTAAGACGACTGCTGATCTTCAAACTGAATATGCTACTGTTATCCAAGCTCGTTCGCTGAATTTGGTATTACGTTCTATGGTAAGAAGCCTTTTTCTTTCTTTCTTTCTTTCTTTCTTTCGTTGAGATGAAGCGAAATTCAACTTGAATTAATTTGATTTCTTTTTTCGAATTGATTTCTTCTAGGGAGCTTACATTACTCGTGGTGGTGTTAGTAGTTTTCTCTTTCTGATACCAAATCTTTGATCTGATCAGTTCACTAACGATGAGACCTTTTTCTTTGATCGTTTTGTTTTCTAGGAAAAATGTGACGGTAGAGGTCCCAACGGCTCACGAGGAGGAGATGAGTATCTATCCTACTGTACCTCCGACAAGATGTAACTCACATCTCCTTCTCCTTGTTCTTTTGAACGATGAAGAAACTGATCCAAAGTACCTTTTGACTTGAAATAAAAAACAATAGAATGATGAATATAGTCTTAGCAAAAGGAGATCAAACTGAAAACAAGATACATAATGCAAAGATGATTTCAGCCAAATTTGGTTTTACAACTGAATATCTTGTTAATCAATCATGGAATTGTCAATCTAAATATAAAAAATTCGAATATGATCCTTACCAAGATACGTAAGTTGGAAAAAATACAACGATAACTTGAACAGATTCTAATTTAATTTAATTTAATTTAATTTAATCTTGGGTGTTAATCTTTGATTTTTCTTTGTTTTGTTTTTTTGGGTGACATAGTCCTTTACCTTCTGATCCTGATCAAGATTGTATTATAAATTTACCAGTTTGTGATCTTTCAGATCTCAGTGAGTCATTTCTTTTTTTTTCTCTCTCTCTCTCTCTCTCATCTTTGAATTCTTTTTGATCAAAATAAATTAATCTGATATGATTTTTTTTTCTTTTTCGGGTTTCGATGAATCAAATATAGGAATTGATAAAGCTCGTAAAGGAAAACATCATCATACAACAAAGGCATGTAGAGTACAAGGTGGATTACCGATTTGAGAAAAAGAAAAAGAAAAACAAGAAAAATCCAAGAATGATTGAGATTAGCTTGTTTTTTTTCTTTTCTTTTCTTTCTTTCTCTTTCTCTTTCTCTCTTGAATTCTTGATTGATTTTCATTTGATTGATCTTTCTTTAAAAGTGATTTCTTTGATCAAACTTTTCTTTTTTTCCTTTTTTTTGATCTTGGTTTTGGTTTTTTGGTTTTCTTTTGGAAGCTTTATATACCATATTGATCTTCAATCTACTTTTTTCTTCCTTGAGAAAATATCTTATTTGGATTTTTTTGATCATTCATTTTGATTGGTTTATCATTTGATTTACTTACAATTATTTAAACTCATTTGTCATCAATTCATGTCTTTAAGTCTTTGACTAAACCTATTCAGAACCATTTTATGTAATGAAGAATAAGGATTTAAGTACGAAGGCAGAGATTAAAATACGGAAACTGTACAGAAGACTGATTGAGATGTTCAATAGCAACATCTGATGACAGACTGATGAAGTTGAGATTGACAGTTTTATGAACTTTTGTAGTACAACTGATAGTTGGCGGGTGTGGAAGGTTGAGACACTTGAAGCCCCCATTGAATCTTAACTTTGATGAAGGTTCAGGATCATCAGATCTTCAAGAAGTTGATGCAAGATAACCCCAAGAGAAATAGAATCAGAAATAGAAATAGAAATAGAATTAGAAATAGAATCAGGAATGTTTGAATAGAGATATCCATACTCTTGAAGTCAAGATAAGTACACTCTCTATGAAGGTTGAAGGTTGAAGGGGTTCATGAAGTGAGTGGGTCAAAGGGTTTAAATATCAAATCAACCCATCAATAGGCTCACCTCTTCTTCTTCTTCTTCTTCTTCTTCTTCTGATGGATTCCATTGGAGATTGTCATTGAAGTTAAACCAACCAACCATCCATCCATCCATCAAGAATGAAATCAAAATCAGAAACATCACCAGAAACATCATCATCATCATCCTCCATCATCTCATCACCACCTTACATCGATAGATTTGCTTCAATCTTATCATCACCCATCAGTTCAACCAAAAGTACAAATCAACAACATCATCATCAACATCAACATTCTCATTCAAATCAATCTTCTATCTTCATACCTGAAATGACTCATTATACTGATACGACTGATGATGAAATCAATCTAATCCAATCACATCATGATCATCAAAAACAAGATGGATTCGGTTTAGCTTTCAAACCAGAAGAAGTGGCTAATATCACCAGATCACATTCTCGTAATCATTCAAGACCATCTAATCAACCACATGAACAAGAACATCAAAAGAAATTACCCAGAGGTTTATCACCACCTTTCTCACCTACTACTCCATCACCTATCATTGAACATCGATCAAATCTAAACTCATCTATCCTCAATTCAATTCAATCTTTAAATCATCATCATCATCATCATCATCAAAAGAAACCACCACCGGTTTCAATCCCACCCACATTACGTAGACCGATCATCAATCAATCCATCTCATCCATCTTATCTCAACATCAATCTTCTACTTCTGATCAACCATCATATCATCATGATGGTGGTAAAGAATTAGAAATTGAGGAACAACTTGATTCGAACAGAAGAACAGGTCGACATGAAACTTTGACGATTCGAATTGATGAAACCGGTAAAGTGGATGGTGAAGGTGGTCGTGATCGATGGGGTAACAGATGGAGTATGGAAGGTCACGTGTTGAGTCCGGTGATCAGGTAATGCAAATCTAATCTTTGAGAAAGTGAAAGAGAAAGAGAACAGGAAAAGGAAAAAGAGAAAAAGACTGATGTGAAGTTTTGATTTTGTAAATTTAGTGAACGAACTGAACCGACTCATACTACTACGGGTGGAACGACGAATTACTCTAGTTCGGTGACTTCATCTAATCATTCCAATTCATCACAACCATCCTCTTCTCTAGCAAGATTAGTATCCAACAATACGCTCCTTCGAAGACTTCATCATTCAAACTATCCCAACCCTTCAGACCATTCCAACACGCCATTCTCACCCACCCAATCTCATTCACTCGAACCACAAATTAACCAATCACAACTTCAAGATCTCACCATCTCATCCAACAATGGTGATTCAAATCTGATACCAACCAGACCATTTTCGACAATGCCGAATCATAGAAGAGAAGACGAAGAAGTGAAGTTCTCCAAATCTGTACAACCCATTGGAGTTGATCATCAAGTTAAAAAAATTAAAAAATCTAAACTTAAAAGATTAAATGATCAAAAAGATTATGAGATTGCTAATCGACAAGCACAAAAACGAATGGAAAGAGAAAGACGTGAAAAAGTGAATTATCAATTTGATGCTTACTTTTTCTTTTCTTTTCTTTTGGGTTTTTTTCTTTCGTTTCTGATCAAGTGTTTCTTTTTCGAAATAGATGGTGAAGAGGAGAGATGAAATTGTGAAACAATTGATTCAATCACCTTCTAATGCTAAACTTATACGAGATTTAGGAAAACTTTATTTCGATTGGAATCAAGGTAATCAAAATAGTAGTGAACCAAGTATTAAGTTAGCTATTCATTATCTAGAACAAAGTATTCAAATCGGTCAGTCACTTTCTTCTATGAGCCTTGATTGTTTAAAGGAACTCATTGAGATTTTCTTTTTTCAAAAATAGAGAACGGAGATCCATTAGCTTGGAATGTTTTAGCTAAAGCATGGCAAACGTTACATTTCCAACACCCTAGCACCACTCAATCTGAGACCAATCAAAGAATTTCAAATGCTTCATTAGGTTTTAGAAAATCAATCATGTTATCTACTCCAACCCTTCCGATCTCAAATGAATACCGAAAAGATTACCAAAGGTTTTTGTCATTAAAGAAACGTTATAGAGAAGCAGCCTTGATTTTACAAGAAGCAATCGAATTGAAACCCACCGATCCTTCACTTTGGTTTGAATTAGGTAAGATGATGAAGTTTTGGTCAATGGAATCGAATGAAAATGAAGAAAATCTATCAAGTAAGAAACAAAGATTAGAGAGAGCATCTGAAGCATTTGAAAGATCATTTGAACTTGATGGTCAAGAAGAAAGTCAAGTTGAATTGAATGAGATTAAACGAATTCAAGAAGAAATGAAGGAAGATGAAAGATTAAAGGGTGAGCATCAAAAGGCAAAAGAAATGAAAGGGGTTCAGGGAAAGAAATTTAAACCTGAAATGATGATCATACCTGATTTTGAAAGTTTAATGAGACAGAAACTCGATAGGGAAAAGAATGAGAAGATGAAAGGAAAGGAAACAATCAATGATTGTAAGGTGAATGAAGCGATCAATCGAATTCATGATAATTGTAATCAAACGAAAGAAGTTGTGGATCGACTGTCTTCGATAATAGATGAAGAAAAGTTGAAGAAACCTGAACAGGTTGTTGATGATTTAGACAACGAAAGAACAGAAACACCAAAGCAGGAAGTTAATAAGAAACCGAACACTTTGAATGTAAATGATCAGAAGCAAGACGAGATCCATGATCGAATTTTAGAAAACAACAAACGAGTGGAAAACGAAGCAGAAGGAGCATTGGAGGTTGAGAAAAAGAAGAAATGGGATCGATCAAAGCAACTCGAGAGTTTAGATCGAAGTGTTTGGAATGCACCCGAACCGTCTCAGCTCTCTCCACCTGCCTTTAATTCTGTTCAAGCCAGAATGAGTCGATCGACTGTAAAGACTTTGAATCGATTTCTCAGTCCAATCGAAGATGAAAAAGTCTCAGGTCAAAGTATGCTGATCAATGGTCTAGATCAAACTCGAAGTCCTACACCCAAAGCTCGAGCTCCAACAAGAAGTAGTCATCGACAACCACCTTCACCTAGTGCTTTACCTACTCCTAATACACATCCTCGTAATAGTGTAGGTACGATCACACCTAAGACAAATCAGATGATGTCTCCACGTAGTAGTCAGGCTGCTAGTATAAGAAGTGAAAGTAGTACAACAGGTAGTGCAGAAGGAGAGAAGAAGAGTTCACATCTTTCGTCACAATCTAATGATCAAGTCAGACATCATCGATCAGATTCGAATCCTAATATTAGATTTCCATCATCTAATCCTTCACATCCTAGTCCTAATCAATTCAGATCACCACCACCACCACCACTGCCACTACCATCAAATCAATCTTCTGATTTAATCAATTCCCAGTTTGATCCTCATCATCTTAGTCCTCCTTCAAGATCGGTGTCTAGATTTGATCATCATCATCATCTTCATTCTTTACAATCCATTTCACAAATCCTTCCTTTATCTTCTTCTCGAACTTCTTCTCAGTCTCGTAGAGGTGATCGATCGTCTTGTTGTTTACCATCTACAATCTCGAAAGCTTCATTTGTGAGTCTTTTTCTTGAATAGTTTTTTTTTCTTCTTTTTTTTTGGTAATCAAAAGTGTTAATATAGGTTTGATTGGATTTTTTTTTCCAGCCACTACATCGAACTACTGCTTCAGTTGATTCACAAAAGATCTCACCAAGACCTTCATCAGTTGTAAGAGTTTTTGTACCCTTGAAGTTTTTTTTATTTTTTTTGATATCATCAAAATTTGAAGTTACTTCTTCATCCATCAAATCAATTTGATGTAATCTTGATTGATTTGATTTTTTTCCAAACAGGATCGTTCTTTTATTGAATCTATCTTACCACCACCTAAAATTCCTCCTAGACCATTATCTCAAAATGATCGATTTCATCAACCTCCATATTTGTTTTCAACTGGTTCATATCAAACACCGAATCGATCGAATTCATGTAAAACAAAAGAAAGTCAAGTGAGTTTCTTTTGGTCCCAATCGATTTGGTTTATTTGAAGACCCATGATCAAAATGAATTAAGGTTTTTGTTTGTTTGTTTGTTTAACTAGGTTAGTAGTCAAAGTAGAAGAAGAAATGGATTGAATGAAAGTTGTCGAGTTTCAGAAGATTGGTTAGGTGGATCGACTGCATTTGAAGAAGAAGAAATAGAAGAAGAATCAGAAGAAAGTCTTGCATTGATCAATGCACATTTACAATGTAAGGAAACGTTTTAAAGAGTTTCAAAACAAACATCAAACTGCCGCTCAATCGATTTTCGTCTCTTATCACATTAACCCTTTCGTTTGTGTGTGTGTGTGTGTTTTTCTTGGCTTGGTTCTTAAACAAAAAGCTATACAAGAGATTGATAGATTAAGAAGAGAAGAGATTATCACTTTGAGAAGAAGGTTTGAAGATAATGAGATGAATGCGGAAAGGAGAAGATCGGAAGTGATTGAGAATCTAAGAAAGATTTGTAGTCGAACCTGTACACCTAGACCGAGATCTGGAATAGGACATCAACGATCATCGAGTGTGATCGGATTACCTAAAGTAGAGAAATCAGCTGATTGTGCTTTGAATGGGTATGTTTTGATTTTTTCGAATTCTGTCTTTTTTTTTCTGGAGGGGGAGGGGAGAGTGATTGATTTGTGGACGGGTTGGATTGATGGGTACTGGTTTCTCTTGGGTTTTGTAGGATTGCTTCTATTTTACAACTTTTACAACAACAACAACAACAGCAACCACAATCACAACAACAACAGTCACAGTCAAAACCCACATCTCAACCATCTCAACCGATCAAAACTCAATCAAGTTCTGAAGTTTGAATCAACTTGAAATTAAGATTTGAATCAATTCATGAATGAATGAATGAATCGGGATTTTTTTTCTTCTTGAAAAAGAAAAAGGGGATGAGTTTGTTTGTTTGTGTGTGGGTGTGTGGTTTTGGAAAAAAAAAGTTAATTTGGGTTATTTTTTTCTTGAATTTTGGAATTCTTTGGAAATTATATATATATGATAGAGAGGAAAAAATGGATACTTGGATTTTAGACAAATTGGAGTTCTGGGGGTTTGGTTTGGTTTGGGTTTTTTTGAAATCTTTGTAACTTGAGAATGATTTTTTTTCTTTAACTTTAATTAATTAATTTCAATCAATCAATCAATCCCATCATAAATCAAGTATCATACTTTTTTTTTCTTTTTTTCTTTTCTTTTTGGTTTTTTTCTTTCTTGAAAATAAAATAAAATAAAAGTAAATTGAATGATTCTTTGATTAGTTTTAAAATATGAACCGAACCCATCGGAGGAGTTTTTTTTCTTGTTTTCTTTTTCTTGTTTTTTTTTTCTTGTTTTTGGGTTAGTCATTTTTGAATAATAAGTTTTTTTTTTTGAAGAATAAAAAATATTCTTAAACTAAACTATCAACCACAAATTGTAAAAATGATTAATTTGAATTTTAAACAAATGTAAAATTAAATTAAAAAACGTTTAATCAATTAATTTTTTTTTCGAATTCATTTTTTTTATTCAAACAAAATGATTTGGGGGGGTTTTATATGTGTGTGGAATTGAGAAGAAATGAAAAAGGGTTTTGAAAAAATTTGAGAAAAAAAAGAGATAGATAGAAATGGATTTGATTTTGTTTAATTTTTTGTTAAAAGAAAAGTGATTTTGAGAGGTGAGATGAATGAAAAAAAAGACAGTGAAGATGAGATAAAGAAAGAAAGAAAGAAATCTAGGTTTTTCTTTTCGCTTGCTTGATTGCTTATTATCATGTTCATGTCTTGGTATTCTGAAGTTTTCTCTAAAGAAAAGGTTTTACACTTGATCAAAAGAAATCGGTTTTACTTTTCTGATTTGGAATCAGATTCTAATATCAGGTAAGTTATATGAACCTCCAAATTGTGAATGTTGGTTTAACAAATTGGTTCTAACTAGATTAAATTTAAAATCATCAAAACTTATTTGAGTCTTTGATTACTTTGAAATTGTTTTTTTGTAGTCCAGAGTGGGAATGACTTTTCAAAAAAAAAAATCTGGGTACATAGTTCTCATGACTCAGTAAATCCTTCAATCTTAGAAAAAAGACCTTTTGAAAAAAATTAAATGTTCATTTAACTTAAACTTTCTTCAAATGTTTTTAAAGATAAAGATTATTGAGAATTTGATTCGAGTAATAAGTTGAACTGATGAAATTTGAAAGATGATCAACTTAACCTACCTACAATGCACTCTTCCTCATCAATCAAACAAACTTCAAGTCACTTTTTCAATCCCATAATCAAAAAAGAAATCATAGGACAGCGGGAAAGGTTTTGTACAACAAAAACGTAAGTAAAAAGATGGCCGTATTCAAAGAGTTTTGTCATCAAGATCTTGACTTGAAATCTTCTTAATTGGTATCATTCATTTAATGTTATATATACAAGACCTATTCACAGTCATAAGAAATCATACAGATGAAATTGAAATTGAAAGGGAAAAAAACAAAAAAGAAAAAACACTTGTAGAGTTAGATAGCGTCAGATGTTGAAATTTGCCAAGTTCCACAATCACTTCTTTTCACACTTGGATCAGAATCACCAAGTAACTTTACAAATCCACATTTCTTTTAAATCATAAAGAAAGAAAGAAAGAAAGAAAGAAAAAATCAAAACTTTGACTTTCATAGATCAAGTGATTTATCTTTCTTTTTTGATATGAGAAGATTGACTTACGGAACATGAAATAAGTTGCTTGAATCCTCCAGATTGAACCATTTGAGTAGAATCAGTCTTCTTTCCCGCCCATAAATACTTGTCAGTTCTGAGAGGAAGGAAGGAAAGAATGTTAGTTAGTTTTTTTCTTTCAGGATGATGACGATCGTTTTATTTGAATTTAGTCACTACTCACATTTGACAGTTGGCTCCATCACCGTTGTGAGTGATTGTGACCTAGAGAGTTTCAGTAACAAGTTTTGAAAGAAGTAGGATTCAGAAGTTGAAGCATCAGCTCAGCTTGAATCCTGTATTTTGAGAGTTTATAAGAGATCTTTACCTTGCAGGTACCATAGGTTCGGGAAGCGGTCTTTTCAGTGGCCGTGTAGACCCCCTTGCTGATGAACTGATTATAAGCTCTATATTGAAGATACATCTCAGTCAATAAACCACATTTAAGTACATATGAACCAGAACAGAGTTCCACTCACTGCGAGCAATCAGAGGATTTGACAGAGCAATCGGTATGACAGTTTGGGAATCCCCAAGCCGTGTAGGCTTCTGATTGTCTTGGTAAGAGACACAAGACTGTTACAAAGAGAATGAGACTTTGACGTAACATTGTAAAGGTTTGGATTCTGGGAATGGATTATAGGTTTCAAAAGTTGAAGAAGTGTTTGAGATGTTAAGCTTTTGATAAGGTGAAGAGGGAGTTGAAGTTGTGGAGAAGATGAGTTGAAGTAGGATTTTGATGATCTGATAAAGACTGGGATGGGTCACAGGTGGAAGATGAGATAGTTGGTTTCATGAAACAATCCAAGACCGACAATTAGAGACTTCTCCGGGTGAACCCTTCATAGAGACCTGAACTTTGGAGATTGATGTGATCATTAAAACCAATTCAAGTGACAAGCACCGATCTTGATAAAACTAAGATAAAGTGACAATATCATCTTTCTTGCCTTGAGGTACCCTATTGAGTGCTGAAACGGATTGAGCTTTTTCATTTGGTTCTCTGAAACCCAACTGGTATCACTCTGGTGTAGGTACGGAGAGCGATGCATACAATTTTCGGAGCCTTCAACCGGTCATAGGATACGATACGATACCAGGTTTGATGCATCGCCACAACATGACATGTTCATACATAACAGCGCGCGCGCGCTTGAAGGAAATAATAACGGCAAGTCCGGCCGGGACACTGCCCCTTCAGAGCATTTCCAATATGTAATAGCTCCTTGCAGCGCGCGCATGAGTTCAAACCTCAAATATAAGTAAGTACAACTATTGCTTGCCTGAACCGACCTCCCTTTCTTGAACATGTTGTAATCAGACCTTGACAGTACCACTGTACCAATCAATGATTTTGTTTCTTATATATGAACATCAAATCCTGATCACTCAACGGACATATTTCATTAATTTCAAATGAATATATCTTATAATCTTGGATTTGTATTTTCTTTTAAGCAAGATTTTTTTGTGGGCATTTTGTGACAATTTCTCAAGCTATGAGTATGAGTTAATCTCTTCAGGACTACGTCCTTAATCTGCTTCATCTATACTTTGAGCAATTTCTATTATCACATTACATATATACACTTTTTCTCTTTTCCATCTGTTTGAAAATTAGTTACAAATCTATTTAAACAATCTATATATTTTCTTATACAAAGGTATTCTAATAACATCTCTGTTTTATTCCTCAAACACCAGTGGAAATGTATTCAGTGAAACCGTAATCAACCTCACTTTAAATCGGTAAGACAGAATCCATCAGAGTTGAGAGATTAGTTTTATGTTATCTTTTGTGATGGGATTTCAATGATCCTGACTTACTAATAAATGGTACGATCTTCTATGAGACTACAATCATACGCAACTGGTCACATCAAACATTTTAAAACGTTAAGCTCAGGAAACATGAATTTGAAAGAATTCGAAATAAATCACCAGTCAATTGCCAGTTGTTATCTTCACATCGGAACGCCCTGGTCACCAGATCACCATTCTTCTGTAAGCTGAGAAGTCCACAGTCTATAGAATGACCATGAAAACAAATTATGATTAATTTTGGATTTCTTGTGGTGAAGTGGTAAGTAGAATTCAACCTACTGATATATCCATAACGGTGATGTTTTCTCGCTGTATCACATTGTACATCACTAGGTTGTAGTCCAGTAGCAACTTGACCACCTTGTGATGGAGGCGTACTGTAAGGTACACAATTCTGAAGAGGGATCTTAGGATTCTCTGGTGGTGAACAGTAATAAGCCATCTTGCCAGAATTTTGACAAACTGAAAGAAAGAGAGAAAAAAAGAAAAAAAAGGATTTGATGTTAAAATTCCAAGTGAGTTGATTGATTCTCTTGATTTGAAAAAAAAACTTTGAGTTTTTTTCTTTTCAAAAAACGAATATGAAACTCACTCCATTTGTTTTGTACTCTACTTGGTCCAAAAAATAATCCACACTCTTGTGTACTAAGTCCAAAGACAAAACCTAGATTTAGAATGAAAAGATTGATCAAGATGATTCGAAGCCGGCTGGGATACATCTTGATTTGATGAAAATTTGATTTTCAATGTTTGAGTAAGTTGATGTTGTCGGTTTGGTTTTCGAAAAAAACAAAGAAGTTTTTTTTCAAAAGAAAGAAAAAAAAATCACAATTTTCACACTTGAGTTTTCAAAAGATTTCAGTGGTCGATGGTATGGAGTTAGAGTGTTTAATTTTTTTGGAAAAATTGAGAAAGTGGTAAGAAAAAAAAATTATAGAACAACAAAATACATGAAGAAAATTTTAAAAAGTGAAATCCAACCACGTTATATATCTAAACTACGCTATAGGCTATCATTCCGAAAAGACGTATCCTCGATATACGGGTAACCGAAGTCGAATTGTAAAGGTCAATCCATGGGATCACGAGGAGACCGTAATCAGGCCAACACTCACCTCGAGAGCGAGAAGAGGTAAACCATATCACATTGAGATCTGACCAAGATCCAACTCAACATGTGCGTATGAAAGGCGTCGGGACCGTTTTTGGTGATAGTATAATTTCCTCCCATCTGGTGTTCTCCATAGTCCAGTCGAAATTGTTGACTGACCTGACTGTCGGTTGACAGGTCTTCGATGAAATAAAAAAAAATCTGATCCTACAATCTTACAGTTTTTTGGCTTTCTGTCAGAGCGACAGGCAGGGTGACCGACTCAGGTTTACGAAGGTTGAGTGCGAGCATAAAGAGTAATAAGAGAGACTTTAGACTTCAGTAACTATGTAAGTGTAAGAAACTGCAAACAGTTTGGATAACGGGAGAGAGAGAGTAAAGGAGAAATCGATCTTAAGGAAATACTCCTATTGATCTTTAGGGCTCGTTTGGTATAGCTTTTTTTAAGCTATTATTTCGAAATTTGACTTTGAAAAGCCAAATTTCGAAAAGGCTGTTTGGCAGCGGATTTTGAGGTCCTTTCATAAGCTATTATGGGTACCATAATAGCTTTTTTTGTCTATTATAATAATTGACCAAGTAGTCAATTATTTTCCCAATAAGTAGCTTTTTGCAACTTATTCCACCAAAATTTTTTTTTTTTCGAAAATATACAAGTCACATCTTCCATACCCCCCTATCCTCACTTCAAACCACACCAACACCGTATTTATAAACCACCCTCAGCCCACCTCTTTTGTTGTCTTCAAGAATGAAATCTAGTTCTCTCAACGAGTCTGAGGAATCAGACATTCAGTCATGGTTTGATGAAAGTAATGATGAGAATATGAATGAATAAAAAAAATAGTTGACTTTTGATCGGTCAACAAGCCAATCATCCTTCACCTTCCAAACGGATTACGACTTTTCGGTCCTTTTAAGTCAACTTTTCAATAAAAGTCGACTTAAACCGAAATTCGACTTTCCGAGCTCGGAAAGTTCGTACCTTTCAAAAGGTACGAACTTTCATAACTCGTACCAAACGAGCCCTTAGCGTCTTATTGCTCCAGGAATAGAAAATGTCCAACAGAGGATCAGCTAAAGTGTACCTAGTGCAGAGTCGATACGGTTTACTTCTAAACTTAATTAAACTATTGAGAATCAAATTGAATCCAGTGATGATTTTCATTAAAATAAAATATTCAAAACCCCTCAAAGGAGTCAAGAAAAAAGAATCATTAAAAATCATTCAAGAATTTTGACACTTCAAAGAAAGATAATAATTTAATCTTTCCATTTTCAAAATAATCATCATCCATTTAAAATTTTCCAAAACTTTTCCATAAAAAAAAAGAAAATAATCAACAACAAATAGATTGGATATATATGTTCTATATAAAGTATATATATATAGATAGATATAGATATTTACAAATATGAATTAAGAGATAAGTAGCTACAAGTTTGAGAAATTTTTAATTTTATTTTTAATTATTATCATTTTCTTCTTTCAACAAGAAAATCAAATAAATAAAATGAAAATAAAAATCAAATCAAATCAAATCAAAAATCAAAAAAAAGAGAAGCAGAGAAGAAGAGATAGTAATACAAAACTTTATATGATATGAACTTAAGAAAAGAAAAGAAAAAAAACTTTAATCAAAATGTTTAAGAAAAATATAGATAGAAAAAAACCTCATTGATTATTTTAAATTCTGAGGACGTCTTCGATGATTCGAATGATGATTGATCAATCCATTCACATTTCCAATTTCCAAATTATGATGATGACTTTGACTATTTCCAATCAACTTTTTGTCTTCTTCTTCAGTTTCAGTTTTAGTTCGAGTTCTAGATCTAGTCTTACGAGGTGAAACCAAGAAACTTTCTTTTTTGATTTCGACCACTTTAGTATTTTTATCATTTTTAGTTTGATGATCCACTTCATGTTTGGTGAATTCAGAATTTAAATTACTTCTTTTGTTGCTCAGATTAATAGATTCAGGTATTGTTGAAGTGACTCCATTTCTTGTATTGGTCGATCGCGATCTAAGGGTTCGTGTATTAGAGTTTGAACTTATCGGTGGTGAGGTCACTTTTCGTCTTGATGGTTTTTTATTTGTTTGACGTTGATCTTCGTCTGCAGATATATTTTCGACCTTCGAAGACGTATTTGAGGATACCGTATCTTCCTGATAATCAATTTTGCACTGTTCTTCAACCACTGGAACGTCTGCTGCAGTTGAAAGTAGATCAGAAGGTTCCACGTCATGTGACATCGGAACAGCATCTTTGTTGATCACAACGATAACTGAGTCTTGTGAAGAGGCATCATCTGATTGATCCTCATCACCATCCTGATCACCTTGAGGTTCCATAAGACTGGCTTCTGTAGGATTCACAGGATCTCTCCAAGAAGTAAAGATATTCTTCCAAGACATATCAAGATGAGGTAAACTAAGGCGCTGGATAGGAGCAAAGATCAATTCTTTTACACCTACTAATTGAGGTGCAAATGAACCTAATTCTGGAAACTTGAGACGGGGTGTTGTGGCGATAGGATGAGCAGTAGAAGGAGCAGAATGAGGTCTTTCAGTAATACTTGAATGTTGTTTTAGATAAGGATGAGTTGTTATTGTATTAAGTGATAACCATTTCATCTCGTTCACTAAATCCATCGGCTCTGTAGTCTTCTCGACTTGGTTGATTCGGTTCGTCAATCTTGTCACATCAGCCGGCAAAGAATTTGCTCTCTGTCTTGTGCCATTATTGCCACCGATCCCGAGACTCAAGAATCGTTGCTTGATTTGTGAGATGATCGTGTCATTTTGATCCGGCTGGTCTATCATAGGTGACATGGACAAATCATCAACACTTGAAGTTAGGCCTTCGTTTGAATTGACTGCTGAATATTGTCTGTCTTGGAATGGAGTGATAGGATTGGAGGATTGATCTAAGATAAAAAAAATTAAAATGAAAATTTAGAAAAAAGACATTGCAAAGCTTATGGAAGGTTGATGTCTACCCATTTGAGATGTTGAACATAACTCACCGCTGCGCAAACGTCGTGAAGCATGATCACGGGTGGAGACAGGTGCAGATAGCCTACTCGAAGCGCGCCTAGGACGACTGGAGTTAGTGTTACCAGGATCACTCGCTTTGCGACGTCGGTTACCCCTTGGCTTTAAAAATCATGAGTTTGATATCAAATGAGCAATATAGGAAATTTGAACTCACTTTGGGGGCAGTGTCTTGATTGGAAACTTGAGGACTGACTTCAGTTTTTGACTTTTTGCTACGAGGTTCTTTAGGTAATTCTTCAGGTAATTTATCAAATTCAAGACAAAAGACGTCTTTATCAAACCTAACTTTTCGTTTACCCGATTCATCCAATTCATACTCTCCGTCCTCTTCAATCGGCTCGATAGGTTGTTGTCTTATAGGACTACGCGAGAAGGGTACTCCTAACGGAGTCAAAGATCCACCTCGTTTAATCAAGAACGATCTTGGGGTTCTGATCAAGCGATGTGGACTTTTTTGTTCGCTCTGTACAGCGGTTGATTTGATCTTGTTAGGTTTCGGTGGACTAGGTGTGAAGGATGGGCGGGAAGGACCGGGGGTCGACGATCGTAAGCTCCTTCGACGTTCTGCTCGTTGCTGTTCCTCATCTTCGTCTGTATAAGAGGGACTGAGGCTATTCAATTGAGTATTGTACTTGAGTGCCGTCCGAATTTGTGTGGCGCTGGGGGTAAATTGGAGGTTAGCAGGTCCAGCCTGAGTAGAAAAACTCTGTAGCTCCTCAGGTGTGTATGACTGTCGTCTGAAACTGCTTTTTAGAGGGAACTCGACACTAGTTGGACTAGGTGAGATGGATTGGCCAGATGCTGCTTTACTTTCGTATTCTGCCAAGAGTTTTGCACTGGGTGAGATAGACCGACGAGCATGAGTTGGAGAAAATCGGGTGGGCGACAAAAAAGACGTTGGGAACATAGATACGCCATGTGGGTGAACCGAGTGGACTTTGCCATTTGTGGAAGGGAAGACACGGCTTGCTTGAGTTGCCAAGTCATCAGTGGCTGATGATGAGGCCAGAGTCGAAGTCTGCGGAAGAAAGGTGTGAGATGAGGGATTTTCTGGAGATTCTTCATTCTCAGTAGATGCAGGGGCTGGCTTGGCCTCGGTGGTGGAGTTACGCTCTGGGTCTACTGCATCCTCATCTGTACTTCCAGTATCTTCCTCTTCAGCTTGTTCATCATCTTCATCATCGCTACTACTAAAGCCGCTGCATCCACCAATCGGCTCTGGATGTTCAGGAGTTTGAGCCAGGTGGACTTCAACAGCTCGCTTGATGAGAATTTTTTGTAGCAAGCTTTTTCGGCGGGGACGTAGGTCAGGAGGGGTGATAGGGCTGGGTGGTTGAGAAAGATCAAATGGAGTAGTGCTAATGGCGGGAGGCGATTGTGGCGAGGTAGATGTCGAAGCTTCAGGAGACTAAAAAGTCGGAAATAAGAGTCGCGTCAAAGGGACCTGATGAGGATTTTCACAAATCTGGGGATATAGACAATGTAAGGTGATCGGGCAAACAGACAAATTGGACTGACAGGAAGAAAGTGTGACGTTCTACGTCCTGGAGAGGGAGGAGAACGATAATGCTGTTGAGTTATGATGTCATCCTCATCATCACCGTGATCGTCTTCGCCGCTAGTGTCATCATCAAATAAGGGTCCATTGACACGCACACGCTTTTGATTTACAGCCTCAGGAGAACGTCGGTAAGATCGTCTTCTGAATGAAACGTGGGTCATATCTGGATCACTTGTAGAGGGTGAGATAGGAGTGATCTGCTCCTGTTCCATGATAGGAGAGGTGGCTTTTACAGCTTGAGATTCTGGATTGGTGCGATTTTGAAGATTTTGAGATTGAGGTTGAGGGGCAAGGAATGGCCAACTGAGTCTCGCATTAGATTTTTGCGGGGTGATAACTAATCTGAGCTGTTTTGATGGAATGAGATCAGTTTTTGGTACCTTGAGGATAGCGTGAGATGAACGAGGAGGGGTCTGCTCGAGCCTGGATGAAGAGCGAGTGGGTAGACGAGATTGAGGATTGATTGGAGAATCTTCGGAATCAGAATCAGATGATAAAGATGAACTTTCAGATCTAGGACAGTCTAGACGCAGTTCGTCTGATGAGTGGGCAAGGGATGATGTCGTATCGGTTGAGTTTAATATACCTATATGGTCTTGATTCTTTTCGCTATCTAGATTGAGGCCTTGAATTGAATTAGATGTAGAAGTGTTAATGTGAACCGTATCCGAATTTTGATCGAGACTACTATCGATATTCGATGGCTGATTTGAGTTTAATGTGTTTTGTTTGCACAAATCCCGACAACCAATGATGAGTTTTCGGGTCTCCGCGTCAGTGACTGAGTCCTGAAGAGGAAGTTTTGTTAGTGATAGACCGATTGCGCCACGGAATGATAAAACGCCTTGAGATTTCCAGGAGGACTAAAAGATGTTGAGTGAATGGTCAAGAGCAGAAGGCGTACAAGGTTAAATAGGTTCCAATCGATCTCATATAAATCCCAACGTTGTTCAAATTTGAATGGCCACTGTGCCACGTGAAAGATATCGCCGTCCCTAAGCTCTATCCAAGGGTGTTCTTGGCTTGAAGGCAGAGGATTAGGTGGGAAGATGTGACGATCTTGAAGTTTGATTCCCTGTGGACCATGAACTTGAATTGAACCCTGAGTAAGGAAATCAAGTCAAGCGTTACACTCAAGTCAAGTATACGTCTATAAGACTTAAACAGCCACGCACTACATAATTAGGGCCGATAGCTAGTCTAAGATGAAGTGGAGCGCAATCTGGATGATCGAAACGAATTGAAGTACGCGAACCGGATCCAATGGCAGTACGAGTTCGACTTAGAACAGGAAATCTGACCCGGATTGAAGTAAGATCTGTAGAATAAAGAACCAAATGACAAAGAGCTGGACCGCATAGTTGCCAAGGATGTGGAGGATGAGTTGGTTGATTGATTGAAGGTCTTGAATTGATGATTGAAGTCATTTTGAAAGAAAGATTAGAAAAAAGAATAATCAACTTCAACTTCAACTTTTTGACCAAATCCACTTTGTATTTACCAAATTCAAAAAACCACTTAGGTAATAGATAATTAAACTACTTAGTCAAGTCAAATCACTTGAACTTCTCAGCATTTCTCAAACAATCTTCAAATCTCAAACTGATCTTCTTTAGAAACAAGTCTTATCAATCATCCAATAACAATTGAACCTCATATTGAAACAAATCCTTCACATTTATCATCAACTTTCAATTTAAATCTATCATTTCAAACAAACATATCAATCTACTACACTAGAATTCAACTTTAAGAAATCCCTCAATTCACCTAAATTAAAACAGTATACCATAGATGAAGTAATTCAAACAAAAACATGACCGGTTCGGAGAGATCTAGTATACATCATCAGAATGAATCATCTTTTTACAAACTGATTCAAGTTATTCAGAAAGAAGAATTTGCGTAAGAAAAAACATTCTGTGGGCCACCGTTGTGTTTCTTTACAAGCTCAAGCACTTGAAGTTCAGGCAGGAATCTGAACTTTACTTTCTAAACCAAAGTGATTTATGGTTTTCAAAGTCAAAAGGTAGAATCTACCTTTTTGGAAAACCTAACTTTTTTTTAAAAAAAAAACTTGGCCCTGACCGGAAAAAATGAGATTTCCTGTTTTCCACTGCCAATCACCTACTTTCACCTTTGTACATACATCACCACAAGACAAAGGTTGTGGGGTGAGATTAAGGACCAATGAGACCTTAACTGAGGCTTGGAACAAATCCAAGGACAGAAGTAATTGGACACTGACACAAGGCATGATTATAGGAAGTGCTGAGTGCATAAGTAGGCATGGGGTCCTCAAAGCCTAGAAATTTTGTAGTTTTTTTTCTCCACCAAAAAAATCTAGGTTAAAAAAAAGTCAGAATCTACCTTTTGACTTTGAGTACCGCTAATAATCATGATCAATCACCTATAATAAAAAAATAAAGTATGTCAATGTAAAAAAAATGCCCATGCCCAGATATGCTTGGAAATTCACCTGGCATGTCAATAACTATTATTCTCATGTCCGCATATGCTTGAGACTGATCTGACGTGTTGTTAACTACACCAGGGGGTAATCGTCCTTGGCCCTCGGTGGTTCCCGAAATGATTCCAGCGTTTCGGTGACCAGAATCAAACCAGAGACGTGCTCGGTCTGGTTCTGTCAGTTTCTGACAGGTGAAAGGGTGACCGGTCCAGAAGCCCTTTCACACCCGTTTCAGGAACCGCCCGGACGTCAGAAACCGGAGCGTGTTGGTTACTGTGACCAAATTGATTTGATTGCTTTCGACACTTGAAGATTTTTGTCGGTTTTGAAGTCGCTTGCAAGAGCATAGGCAGGAGACTTTACCTTGATAAGATCGATTCAGTTGAACCAGTTCCAATGATCACAGCTCAGAGTGAATGAATTCTTCCTTCAGGTCTAGTGAGATTGATGGAAAGTTAAATATCTCAGATGGTTTCTTACTACCCTCAATCAATCACATCTTGATTTGTGAGGTTATCCTGTAGATCACACTTCCCTCAAGAGACAAAACAAAATAATATATACAGGTTTGGTAGAGTTTGGATGTGAGATGGTTGAGAAGGAGAGAAAGGAAATCAATCGTTCTTTGAGTTGTTCAAGAAAACTACATATGTCAATAGCTGTACCCAAGTCAGCCTGGGTTTGGATCAAACCAAAAGCCTTGATCCTTGTACTAACGAAATTGATGGCTTAGTGGTAAACGCAACACTCTAGCCATTCCCTCAGTTGCCCCAGAATGCTAGGTTCAAATCCTGGCTGGGTCAATGTTTTTTTCCCCAAGCCCTCGGGAGACCGTAAACCAAACGCTTCCTTGGTTTCTCAAGGAATGTTCCGGAAACGTGGCAAAACGTCTCTGGAACGTCCAGACGGAACATATCTGAACCGGTTCCATGAAACCCAGTTCTTTCGATTATGGGAACCGGATCAAATACTGGACGCCTGGAATCCTTTCAGAAACGTCTCAAACTGAATGCAATTTGAGACGTTTCTGAAAGATCTCGGTTTCAGTTCCGACTTTGTTTGATTTACCCCCTGGTGTATTACAGTGGCAAAAGTCACCTCTTGACTACGAGCTGTGGGCAAAAACTCTCAAATTTGAACTTTCACCTTCAAGTAGAGCTACATACCTCAGTGAGATTGTCCAAGTGGCCATTTTGATGACTATCTCCGGGAGCTGGATGATTTGATAGGTACAGCAAGTATTGGGGAAAACATACACACTGGCTCTGTTTGCATTTTGGTCGAGTCCCTACTACATATATATAAATCACTCTTGCATCTCAATCACTTGAAGGATGGAAGAATAGACATGACAAATATGTGGTATTGTCAGAGGGGATTTTTCATCACTAGAAGTGTGAGTATTGTAGGCTTGTTTCAAGAGGAATGTATAATAATGATCCTATAGCTGATCTGAAGATATGAATAGTGGTGTAGTGTGTGTGCAATGAATGCAGTGTGCAGATGTTCTCCTTCCTTTGTTAGAATAAATGACAGCCCTGCAGATCAAATCAGTCTAATCTTGGATCAAAAGTTAGTAGAAGAGGAAATGGAGGTAGGGAATCATCATTGACTCAAAGAAAACATAGTACCACTGTATCTGTATGGCAACACAATACTATATCCCAAATTGATTGGTATCATCAAGTCAGATAATGATTCTTTTAGTGACCTATCTCTGATAAATAGAACAATGATAGTGACCTGTGGCAGAGTGGTTTGATGTGCTTATGATGCTGGCAGGGGGAAATGGTGGGTTGAGGCCATATATATGTAGCAACTATGATGGAGAGGTAAATGTGATATTGTCATGTTGGTGAGACATGTTCATATCTATCAGAAGCCTTAGATTTGTCAGTTTTGACATGGATCATTCTGTAACTTGTGAAGTCATGGATGGTATCAATCAAGAGACTTTCAATGAAGGGAACATTGTAAATATATATATGGCACTGTTTACATATTCATGCAAATTGGCCATAAGTAGAGTGACATCAAGGTCATTATTACATTGGCATTGGCTATCAGGGCCTTTGCTGTGAATTGAAGTGGGGTATGGCAGGGCTTCAGTTATAACTGTTCAAGTGTGGCTATTCATGTGTGTACTAAAAGTGATGAGAACAACAATGTTATATGATTGATTTGAATTAATTATGAGAAAATGCGGAATCTTTGAATACATGATACTATAGTATTAATGTAGCAAAAGAAAATTATAAACCTATTTGTTAGAGGATGTGACATTGTATGCCACACAAATCATCATGACCTGATTCCTTTTAATATGATGGCTGGCTGCCAAATATCTAGGTTTACAATTAAAATACTTTGACTATTTCTATTCATGCCACCATAAGGTAACTCTTTCCACCCTTCAAAAGTATTATCACTCTGATCAATACTCAAATTTATTAATCCTTTTAAATCATTTCTGAATTCTAGTCAATTAAATGTTCATCAATTCTTCCTCTGGTTAAGTGAGTAGTTGATAAGGACAGAAACATGACTCAAAATGATTCTCAGACTCCAAAGTATTTTAGATCATGACATTATTTTTTCAGCCTAAGTAAATGATGAACTTCATCCCATGAATGATGATTCTATAGGAATGTCTGATTCCTGATCAAGATGAAACAACAACAAGTATCAGTCTAAAGTTCTATGATGGACAATAAGAGTCCAGAGGAGAGTTTTAGAGATGATGGTTGTTGAGTGAGAAAGCTTCAAGATTGATGAAGAAGAAGGAGGAAGCTTTCTCGAGATACAAGATTGATATACTAGAAGCGCTGATACAGATTATGGTTAGGTTTAGAAGAAAAAGTGTATTGAGTAAACATTGTACAAATTGATATTGTTATGTGTAATTGTAATTTAGCATGCACAAATAAATGAAATATATAAGAAAAGAAATTTGGTTCCAACAGCCCCCCCTGCTCACTACCTTTTGATTTGTGATAAACCTAACTGATCATAGCTAATTGATAATATGTTTGCACCCACAGACTTTGTTAATATATCAGCAGGCATTTCCTTTGTTGATACATGAGATACAGTAATCTTTCCTTCACGTGTTAGTTCCCTTATGAAATGATGTTGGATGTCGATATGTTTTAATTTGTTGTTGACAGAAGCCTGGTTGCAAAGGAAGACCGCTCCCTGGTTATTGTTTGAGAGGGGAAGCTTGATAGGTACGTTGATTGGAGGTTGTTGACATATATGTTCCAGTAACCGGCATAACCACAGACCATTCTTAGCGCAATCACCAATCGCTAAGTACTCAGCTTCTGTAGTTGAGAGTGTAACACACTGTTGTTGACGGCTCTTCCATGAGACTAGAGAACCTTGTACGTAAAAGCCAAAGCCCGTGGTTGACCTTCTGGTATCCACATCATCGGCATAGTCGGCATCGGCATAACCTTCAACGAGTAAGTCTTGAGCTTTGTTTGTGCCAAAGATGAGATCAAATGAGGATGTTTGCCAAACGTATTGTAGGAGGTGTTTGACCGCAGCCCAGTGGGTATGATTGTGGCGAGAATTGAATCGAGAGAGGTAACTGACGGCGTACGCAATATCAGGCCTGGTCTGGACAGATAAGAAGTTGAGCATGCCAACGGCACACCGGTAATCCTCAATTTCAGTCAAATCTTCAATTGATGGAGTGTTAAGTTTGATGTTTTGAGGTAAAGGAGTTTTGACGCCGTTGCATTCCAACATTTTAAACCGCTCAAGCATTGCTTCGCAGTAGTGTGACTGGTCAAGAGTGATTGTGCGTTGTGATCGGTCTTGTTTGATATGAATACCAAGGTGAAGGGATGGTTTGTCATTCCACCTGAATTTGTAATGGTGTTTGAGGTTTTTGCGGAACTTGTTTAAGAAGTTCCTGCTGTTTGAAAAGGCCATGCCGTCGTCCACATGCATAGGTATGTGTAGGAAAGAAGAACCTTCTCGAAGAGTGTATAGCAAATTGTCGACAGGGCATACTTTGAAACCCATGCTTTTGAGTTTGGTGTCAAAGTTGTCATTGAATTTGCAATGAGCTTGGCAGGTCCCGTAGAGTGATTTGTCGAGTTCCATTACATGATTTGGTTTTGAGACGTCACGAAAACCCGTCACTTGACAAACATAAACGCAATGCTTCATTTTTCCATTGAGAAAAGCTGTCTCAATGTCAAATTGGGCCATTTCAAGGTCATCTTTTGCAGCCAAGGCATAGAGAGTACGTAGAGTGTCAGTTAGTCCTACTGATGCATAGGTAGAGTCAAAATCAACACCTTTAATTTGATGATTACCACCCGCAACCCAGCGTGCTTTGTACTTGATGATCCGTGAGAATTCGTCTCGTTCCCGCTTTAGTCTCCACATACCGGGAAGGATATTGGCTTCAGGAGGTGCTTCAATGAGTCGTCCAACAGCGTGAAGTTGAAGTGAGGTGAATTCTTCGGTCATTGCTGCCAGCCAGTCTTCTCAATTTGGACCTTTCATTGCTTGGGAGTAGGAGGGTTCATTGTTTTTGGGTCCATCGTCGACTTGACTGTGATAGGATTGGTTCAATTCAGCGACTGTATGGTATCCGATTAGGTTTCCAAGGCGTTCCACGGGTGCAGCAGCCCTGGAAGACCTTTGTGGTGCCGATTGAGGTGTGTTGATGTCACCTGGTATGTCAAGGAAATCACGGATTTCCGTCGAGACGGAAGAGGAAGCCAAAGAAGTTTCCCATACTTCATCCCAAAGGTTGTTGTTTAAGATAGTGAGTTCTTGTGTAGATGATTTGTCAAGGTGGCGAAGTGGAAAACGGGTTTCATCAAATATTACATCATTGGAAATCATGATGCAATTAGATTTCGGATGCCATAAGCAATATGCATTCAAGTTCTTCTCATATCCTACCATTATAGTTTTGATTGATCGTGGTGTGAGTTTGTCCTGATGCCCAGGAGGGATAGAGTAAGCAAGACATCCGATGACTCTGAGGCGATTGTATGGTATGTCAGGAGTCTTGATATTGAGAGCAAGGGTCTGCCATGCGTATTCAGGGCAGTTATACTTTACTGACTTAGAAGGGCAAAGATTTAGGGTGAATGAAGTCGCCATAATGACTTCACCCCAAAGGCGGACAGGGAGGTTACCATGGATCAGTTGAGCACGAAGGCATGAAGCAGTTGTTTGATTGAATTGTTCAACTACAGAGTTCTGTTCAGGACTCTCAGGAGGACCCATTTCGTGGACAATGCCATGTTCAGAAAGATATTTATTGAATTCATTACTT
Source organism: Melampsora americana (assembly GCA_022264835.1). Classification (NCBI taxonomy): domain Eukaryota; kingdom Fungi; phylum Basidiomycota; class Pucciniomycetes; order Pucciniales; family Melampsoraceae; genus Melampsora; species Melampsora americana. The sequence continues at coordinate 92,476 of JAIFHY010000149.1, read as the reverse complement.
GTAAATTCACCTCCACAATCAGTTTTAAGTATAGAGATTTTATTAGGGGTATGATTCGATAACATGGTATAAAATTGTTTAAAAGCATTGAACACTTGAGATTTTGTTTTGAGAAGAATGACCCAGTTCCTCCTGGTGGCATTGTTTATAAGCACCATAGCATAAAGAAAACCCCCAGCACTTGCAACAGGAAATGGACCTGCAAGGTCGCAATGAATCCTATAAGCAGGGATTTCAGACCTAGGAAGGCTACCATTATGGCTGCTCCTCACCTGTTTCCCCAGGGTGCATGCCTCACAAGTTTGTAATGCATCCGGACTAAGTCGTCGGACGTCCTCCATGACGTGCTTGATACTCCTATGATTGAGATGGCCAAATCAAAGATGCCACAGGTCAGCGTTATTGGGATTGGATGACTTGACAAAGGACGCACGTGGTTTGGAGTAATGGAAGAATCTCCAGAAACCACCGGGGCCAGCGTCTTTGTATGCCGGAAGGATGTGCTGTGAGTCCAAAAAGTACATGTTGAGATCGTCTGTGTTCGCACCGTAATGTGGATCAACCACCTTGAACCCCAAATTGTAGAGTTCAGTTATTGAAATTAAATTCGCGGGAAGGGAAGGGGAGTATAACACGTTAGGGATCTCAACCAGAGACGGTGATCCATTGGGTCCAAAGGCATGAAGTTTTGCAGTGCCCATCTGGTTTGCAACGATGCAAGATGACTCATCAGTGTTTGCTACATTGATCCAGATTGGTTCAACTTCACGCAATTTGTCAAGCATGACTGCATCCCCGAACATGTGCCTGTTGCACCCAGTGTCGGCAATGGTGGCCTTGTGAGTGGAAGAGGGAGGAGGGTAGTTTGGGGAGACAACAAGAGTCGGCTCTTGCCCTGCCAACATTGCTGTGGTGTTGAAGGAAGTTGCGAATTGACAGGCAGAAAGATCATGGTTGGTGGAGACAGGTGCAGGGGCAGGATTGCTGGGCACGGCTGGTTGAGTCGGTACTTCAGTGTTCAAACCTACAACACCAACAGCAGCAAGTTGGTTGTATCGTCGAATTTTCTCAGCGTCAGATATGGCCAAATCGGAGTTCGATTGATTGGTGTTGGGCTGACGAGCTGGTCCTTGGTTCCATTTTTGTTTGGAGCATACACCGTTTGTGTGTGAAAACTGCCAATGCTCTTGAAGTACGCATGGCGCGCTAGGCAACTTGTCGGTGCAAGGGATGACGGTACGGTGGACAACTGGGGCCTTAGTGGTAGTGGCCACCATTGCAATTGCAGACTCATCAACAGTGCTGAGTGTGGTGTAGAACTCTTTCAGAACTGGCTGAAAGCAGAGCTGAGGAGGGGAAGTAAGAAGACAACAAAAGACAAAACAACCACAAAAAGAACAATAATAAGTCTTGAGTGTTGAATGAATGACTTCAAACAGAGAAATGCCCTTCTCAATAAGGGACTTTGATTACTATGAATTAAATTTAAGACCTACAAGTCTTTGGATTAATAAAAACCAGGCTAAATGAGGACAATAAGTTCAAAGATAACACTTTCTAGGCGCACTCAGGCACCAATACCAATGAGCAAATGAGAACCAAACTCAACAGGAAATTATTAAAAGAGAAATAAGGGTCTAGTATTATAAAATTCCAACTCTCACTAGTTGTTTAACCTGAATAATAATAATCAAAAGATACAAGCTTATTTCTATATTCTAATAATAATTTTTGCTAATTAAAAAGGGGACAAAAGTCCCTACAAAAGATACCAATGTATATAAGAAAAAATAAGAACACACAAAAATGAAATGTGACAAAATGAACCCCCAAACTCGAAATTCCAACTTCAAACACAAATTCACCAAAATCCTCCTTATCAAACTCAAAATAAAATTCAGAAACATAATTAGAGCACACAAATTAACCATTAACAAACTTTTAAGCACACAAAACACCCTACAACCCAGTTGTTAACCACAAAAACCAGAAGATCCGCCAATTTACCCTTAATGTGAAATAAAAAAAGATTGAGGGCCCATATGAAAATTGTGAAGAGACAGAAAGAAAGAGAATTTTCTGATCTAAAACTTTGCTCAGAAAAGCTAAACTCTAACTCTAATGGATCTACCCTTAAACAGCAAATGAAAACCAAAGGAAAATTTTGAAATTGTGATATACCCAGTTTACCACCTTGGTTTACCACTAATATGATAAATAAAATTAAATTCATCAATTATCTACCCCAATAGAATATACCCCAACCATTGTATTGTCTGCGTAAATGCTGTGGTACCCTTTATTCAAAGTTCCATAATCAAAACTTCAAATATCTCAGCTGTCAAAAGTCATTTTCGAATTTTCGGAATTTCTCCTTCTGTCAATTTTGATCTTCTAATGTCCTTTGAATGTGTCAATCATAACTTAATATATTTTCTTGAATATCCCCTTATCATTACTCTAGTCCCCATTCTCAATTCCAGTTTACCACTCCTCCATTTCTCAATATCCCCAAATTTCGACTTTTTGGTCCTTTTAAACCCATAACAAATAAAGCCATAATTCGATTTTGAGCCTGTATTCCTCCACTAACACATAACTTCCATTTACACATACCTCCAAAACCCATAAAATTCGATTTTTCCACTTTAAATTCATCACTCTATTCAATTCACTCTACTTGATACCTGAAGATAAAAAAAATAAAATAAAATAAGAAACCAAACAACCTTTTGTATACTAATTAAAATGAAATGAATTAATATAAACTTGCAAATAAAAATAAAAATAATAAAAATAAATAAATATAAATATAAAATTAAAAAAATCAGAAACAAATGAAATAAAGAATGTATGTATATAAGTAAAAATTCTGATAAATGATAATGAATTGATAAAAAATAAAAAAATAAAAGATTCTAATATGTAATGATAATAATAAAAATAAAAAATTGATTGAATTAAGTAAATTTGGTTAAATAAAATGAAAAATAAAAAATAAAAATAAGATACATGTGTAATACACACATATACAGTTCACAGTAACTTTATATTACCACAGCGGACTTGGTGCGTAGGCGCAAGAGAACCTTTGATGTGGTGAGAGTTTTGAGTTCACCAAACATCTGGTCGCGAATTGTGGCGAACTGATCACCAGGAAAGCTCAGAAGGAGGAAGACAGCCAGTAATTTGTGACTGATTTTCAAATCATCATCTCCAGCAGTGGCTTCTGCAATCTTGGTGTGTAGATCATTGATACCATCGAGGAACGATGATATAGTCTCGGATCCGTTGAATTGTGTGGTGGCCACCTTAGCAATAAGGGCCGCTACCTCTAAACCATCATCTTGAGATGCTTGAGCATGAAGAAGCTCATATGCCTTCTTTGGGTCTTTGATACCCCGAATGGCAGGGAGTCGAGTAGCTTTGACAGTGCACCTGATGACTTCTAAAACCGTTGCGCATTCAGACTCAAGTTGTTCGACTTTATCAAAGTCCTTCGAGTCTTCAGCAGATAGTGAAGTGTCACGTTTGACGTGTTTCCATAGCTTGCGGCTTTTGAGATAGGTTTTGATTCCAAGAACCCAATCTACTTTGTTGGTGTGATTGAGTTTGGGTATTTGAGCAAGTAAATGAGAGGAATGCAAAACATTGGTAGTTGACAACATGACAGGGGGCGTCACTTTGGGGTTAGGATTCGGTTGTGGGGAAGGAATCTAAGGATTGTTTGGATTAGGATCGACAGTTGAGTTTGGGAGGGTGGGTGGTTCAGAATGACTGAGTTCTGAGTTAATTTGTCAGATCCAGATTGACGTGATTGGTGTGGGGTGATCACTAGAGTTTGGTAATTGAATTGGGTGAAAGTAGTTCTCCGGACTTTGAAAAGGTGAATTCAAAAACCCAATTCAATTTCTGGAAGAAGCTAGAACAATACTAGCGTTCAAGGTAAGAGTATTTTGAGTTTGAATTGACGGATTCTTGTGCCAAGAGATTGTGTTTAAAACTCTAGTTTACTATCGTTGAGTATCGAGAATTGGTTAAAGCTGAAAGCCTGGGCTCATAACCTATAGGAATCTCTGATTCCTGATCAAGATGAAACAACAACAAGTATCAGTCTAAAGTTCTATGATGGACAATAAGAGTCCAGAGGAGAGTTTTAGAGATGATGGTTGTTGAGTGAGAAAGCTTCAAGATTGATGAAGAAGAAGGAGGAAGCTTTCTCGAGATACAAGATTGATATACTAGAAGCGCTGATACAGATTATGGTTAGGTTTAGAAGAAAAAGTGTATTGAGTAAACATTGTACAAATTGATATTGTTATGTGTAATTGTAATTCAGCATGCACAAATGAATGAAATATATAAGAAAAGAAATTTGGTTCCAACAGATCCTATGAACCATCTGGAATTAGAAAGGTGACAAGACTGATAAGATTAATTTTAGAATATGATATTGTCTTCAATGGGTGATTCCAAAGTTGTGAAACTAAGATATTCAAATATGTCAGTATTGGGTTATGTCTATGGACATCAAATCCATCATTGAGAAGATTAGAACTCAAGAATGTGTCAATAGTCACTTCAACTTCAAGTATGATGCAGCCATCATCAGATTTTGACTGCACCGTGATCTTGAGGAATTTCATCAAGCTCAACATTAAGGTTGACACATTGATATGTGTGTTTACCAATATCTTTGAGTCATTCATCATACACTATCCAAGACCTCAGTTTGTCATTCTGAAGAGTAAAGATGTACAGTGGAGGGGTAAAAAACTTACAGTTTCTTGGAACACTTCACTTCAACATATCTCTTTTCTCTTTCATTCTTTCTCCTCAAACCTTCCTTTGTTTTTCTCAAATCATCTTACAAAATTCAATTTGTAATTTTTCTTTTTCTTTTCAGGGGTTCACCTTTTTTTTTGGTTTATCTTTTTTTTGTCAATTCTTAACATTTATTTCAAATCTATCCTTCTTTAACTTTACCCTTTTTTTTATTTCCTTTTCCCGTTTCAATGTTTTGGTTCAAATTTCATTTAGAGTTTTTTTTTTACTTTTTCAACTTGATTTCTTTACTTTTCACATTTCTTTTTTCTTTTTCTTTTAAGAGTGAGTTTAAATTACTATGAAATTCATTTGATTCTTTTCAATCAATGAATCATCACTGTCCAACTGAGATAATCAAACAAACAGTCAGAGTAGAGATTTATCTGGTATAAGTTTATTGTATGTTGAACTTGATGGTTTTGTGTTTTTGGTTGAAATTTTTTCAGATTTGGATCCCTGGGAAATCCAAATGTATTCAGCACTTTTTCAACGTAGATTTTTTTCCAAGTTGAATCAAACTCATACACCTCTTTCTTAATGGTTTCCTTCCCATGTCTTGTTCATATCAATTTATCCTCCCTCAGATAAGTCAAATTGAGTGAATTTTAAAGAATCATATCAAGAGATCATAGCATCACTTAGAGCTCTTTCAAAAGTGTTTGAGCAATCCTATCCTATTATGAGTTGAACAAACCAAGTTGAACAATGAGCCAAACCCTTTAGATTATAAACCCTTACCATTCTTAAATTGGATTTCATCTTGAATTCCATCCAAAATGTGAACTTATCTTCACTTTCATTTTCCTTCAGTTGCTTCCATAACGCAGTCAGTCATTAAGAATAGTTCTTTTTTTTGAATTTTAATTGATTTGGACTAGCTTGATGATGAGCTTTTTGATTGGATTCACCAAATAAACACTTGATCTATTCTATCTGATCCAGTGATTCCAAATACATACATCACAAAAGCATCAAGAAAGATAGATCAACCCGTTGATTGGTATTCTAGAGTGATGTGAACTAAAGCTTTAGGATTGAAGTGAAAGGTATCTGAAGGGTTTGAGTGATGAAAGTAGTTAAACTGATGATTGCCAAGTTGATTGAACTGGTCAAAGTGAACTCATCAAACCCTTTGATTTCATCAAACCAAAGGGTTCGTTTGATGAAAGAAGAGTGAATTCAGATACAGCTTTGATCTTTACATGATCAGAGTTACAATCGAAGCATACAAAAGAATTCAAACTCTTCCTTTCGATTGTTTCCGAAACCTACCTCATCAAAATCAAAACACATTTTACAATCTCAAAACCAAAATATCATTTCTTTAGTTTGTTCATATCCATCAAGATGAGTAAACCGATCGATTCCAAACCAAATTGGTCATTATTCGCAGGAGCCGAATCAATTGGTCCAACTCATTCAACAACAACAACATCATCATCAGAAGATATATCAACTTTATCAGATTCATCATCTTCATCATCAAATCAAGAAAATCAAAACCTCAATTCAAGAAAAGGTGATCCATGGAAACCCAAGATGATTGGAATTTCTCAAGATCCAAATGATTGGCTTTGGTTAATGAGTGAAGAACCACATAAGTCTAGACGTAAAGCTATCTTAAAATCTCATCCAGAAGTTAATCTCTTCATTTCCTTTTATCATCATCATCATCACCATCATCAAAAATTAAATCCAACCTCAAACTTTTCATTAACGATTCTTTTTTCTTTTCTTGAATTTTGTTTTAGGTGACTAAATTAATGGGTCATACCACTACCACTAAATGGATCACTCTCTTTGTCGTTGGTTTACAAATCTCAATCTCAATTTACTTCTCATATCTATCCAATTCAAATCAACAATCAGCTTGGAATTGGCGTTTTTTCTTAACAGCTTATTTGATCGGAGGGTACGTTTTGAATTCACTTCTTCTCATTTTCCTAACCCCCACCACATTCTCATGAACGTTTTCTCTTTCTCTCCACACACACAATTTCAAAAAAAACCGTTTTAAAATACATTCATCCTTTTTTCTTTTCTTTTCTTGAAAAAAAAACAGAACAGCCAATCAAAATTTATTTTTATCAATTCATGAAATCACTCATAACCTAGCATTTAAATCGATTTTCAATAATAAATGTTTAGCTTTATTTGCAAACTTACCAATCACCATACCTTATTCAATGATTTTTAAAAAATATCATCTTGAACATCATCGTTACTTAGGTGAAGATGGAATCGATACCGATTTACCTACTAAATTCGAATTATTATGTTTAAATAACGTCTTTGGTAAAACCTTCTTCGCGTTCGTTTCCTTTCCTCCTTTCCTTTCTTTCTTCTCTTTCCCCATCTTCTTCTAAAACTCATCTAATCCTTTTCTTTTTTTTTCTTTTTCCTTCTTTCTCCTTTAGTACTTTTCAAATTCTGTTTTATGCTCTTAGACCAGGTTTTGTTAAATCTCAAAAACCCACTAAATGGGTCTTCGCAAACTTTGCACTTCAATTAAGTTTTGATTATTTCCTTTACCGTACCTTTGGGTAAGTTGTAGAGAAATTCTTTCTGAATGAAAACCCTTCCTTGATGAATCAAAAACTGATGTTTTTTTTTTTTTTGATTTTTCCAAATCAGTTTAACCTCACTGATGTATTTACTCTTATCATCTTTCTTTGCTGGTTCATTACATCCTTGTGCTGCTCATTTCATTGCAGAACATTATCTTTGGAGTGAAGGTGGTGAACAAGAAACATGGTCTTACTATGGTCCGTTGAATTTATTAACCTATAATGTAGGATACCATAACGAGTGAGTTCGTTCACTTCTTCTCTTTTTTTTCCCTTTTTCATTCAGAGAACCCTCGTGAACCCGAGTCATTGAACCTCTAATCTAATCTGATTTCCTTCCTTCCTTTCTTTTTTTGATTTTTTAAAGACATCATGATTTCCCTTCGATTCCATGGAACAGATTACCTAAACTACATCAAATCGCTCATGAATTCTATGATCCATTACCGTTTCATTCTTCTTGGCCATTAGTGACTTTTAACTTTATCTTTAAAACTGATGTCGGTTTGTTTTCTAGAGTCAAACGTTTACCTGATCCGAATCATTTCAAAACTCAGTGAAAAAAAAATTCAAATTTTTAAAATTCAAGTTGATGAAGATGAAAAAAAAGTCGATCAAAAAGTTAAACCAAGGAAAAAATCAAATTATAGACTCATTAACTCAAATCGATTTGATTTTTTTTTTCTTTCATTCATTCATCTTCTTTTTGGAACATACCAAATCCTCTGTAGAGTTTCTTTTTCTTTTTCTTTTTTGTTTTCTTTTCTTTTTAAAAATTCCAAAGTTTGTTCATATTCTCATTTCACAATCAAAACACAAAAAAAAATTCTCATCTATGCAGTCCAAATAGCCAATTCACACAATCTTTGAAACTGTTTGAGTGTTGATAAAATGTGATGAATTCATTTGGGGAGATTCAACTTTCTCTCATTCTCTTCAAGGGCTGTCTTATCACCAATACATATTATAGTATGTATTTTTTTCATACAAACAGAATGCACACGACAAATCAAGAGATCAAGTCACAAAGTCAAGATTGTAAACCAATCAGCCTCTTCACATATGCGAGCTTCATTTATGTGGGAGATGCTGCTACTACTCGTATCTCTCTTCTTGTCACACGATAAGCCAAAAATAAACTAAACAAATCAAATTGAACTAAATCATTCTGTTCTTCGTCTCGAAAACAAATCAATCAATCAAGATAAGATGAGGATAAAAATTGTAGAATAAGAGTATATCTATAAAAACAAATATACATAAATAAATTCAACTTTTCTTAAAATGAGACTAGAAATATCTGAGCATTTGAATTTTTTTTTGTCAAAAATGATTTTATGCAAAACGCGAGACAAGAGCAAATCATAATCATCTAGGCAACAATTTCAGGTGCGAGTCCAGTAGGTGGACTAACTGGAGTGGAGGTCGTATCCAATTTCTTAGGTCCACAAATTGGAATTTGTTGATCTTCACTAAAGACTCCTACTTTCTTTTTAAGGTGTTCAACTTCATAACCACCTTCAATCACTCCTACTCGTAACATGGCCAATAGATTATGAGCCGCATTTGAATGATCTGTTACAGATGAAACAAGATAGTCAAGTTGAATGATCAAACGGGAATTCAAACCAATCTAGATTCGTACCATAAAGACCACCATGGAAAGCCGTTGTAGCATCCTTGCCCAACCTAGTCTTGATCAAAGCCCTTCCACCAGGATGTTCATCCATAAACTCAGTGACATCATGAATAAACCCTCCAATCACAATCAAACTCCGATCTTCCTTCTTGTTGGCTTCCTCGACAAATTGTTCCCAAGTTAGGATGGGTAAATCATTGGAATTCGTGGGCCATGCCACATCACGGAAATCTTTTCGAAGTTCCTTCAGTTTCATATTGTATTGACCTTTTCGAATCTCATTATCGGGAAAGGTCTTGAGTTCAGAAGCAAAACCGAGGTAATAAGCCAAGGCAATGAACCATTTGGTAGGGTCGTATTGATACCATTTGATGGCGTTTCTAAAGTCCTGAGGAAACTCGTGATGACTGGATATAAAGAAAATCAGAAGATGAGCTCTCCATCGAGTGTGAAAGAGTGATCGAATAGACTGACAAGTTATGGTATCCTTCACCAATCGTCACAAAGGCAGTGATGATATGATCACGTGGAGAATGCTTATCATCAAAGGGAGATTCACCGAGCCAATGTGCAAGAGAGTTCACACAAAAGGTTGAATGATGTACAAATAATAACCTAGCCGCACCCGCATAGAAGAATCCACCTCTCCAATCACCCCATCCTAAACCGGCAATGAGAGTAGGAAAAGCGAAGCCCATTCCAAAGATCAAAGGTAGGTACCAACGATGTTGCCATCTGACCACTTCATTCCGACTCAAATCTGATACATCTGCTACTCCAGGCTTTCGACGAGGTTTGACAATCATCCAACCTACATGAGACCATAAGAGTCCCTTATGAGCTGAGTACGGATCTAGATCGGTGTCCGTGTAACGATGATGAGCTCGATGACCTCTAGCCCACCATCGAATGGAACCTTCGAATGCACCAGAACCACCGAGAGCTAAGAAGTATTGAAGTGGTTTAGATGCGTTATAGGCACGATGAGCCCATAGTCGATGATAACCGGCAGTGATACCCAGACCGGTGAAGTAATAGTAAATGATGGACCAAATCAGAGTAGGACGACTGAGAGGAGTGGTGATGGCACCATAGATCGCCAAGATAGGAACGATGGTGAGAGCGATAGTCGAGATGTAATTAATCTCTCGAAAAAAGTTACGCCAAGTGATGGGTGGTAAAGGCTTTTCTCGTCTCAATGTCTTTTGAACATAACCTGATGAAGAAGATGAAGAGAGATGAGATGAGAAGAAGATGGAGTGAGTGAATAGGAGTGAAAGAGAGAAAGAAGACTGACTATCATCATCCACTGCCGTCTCTTCATCATCTTCCCAAGTGTTCTTCGATTCCTTGATTCCTACCAGTCCTTCATCTGAATCACTCAAATCACTCTCAGGATCATAATCAGGTAAATTGTTTCGAGCACGCTGACGAAGGCGTTGAGCAGCAACAGCAGGAGCAGATTTAACTGAACTGCTTAAGGAGAGTCGAGCGTCTAAGAGAGCAGGCATGATGAGATGAAGAGTGATCGAAGAAAGAAGAATGAAATCTAATCGAACAGAAAGGAATGAAATGAGAAAAGGATGATGATGATGAGGATGATGGATTGGTTGGTTTTTTTTTAGAGAGAAAGATGAAGAAAGTGGAAAAAGAGGATGGATTGAGGTTTTAATGGAAAATCGAAAAAGACAAGAAAAGTTTGATCGAGTGAGATGGTCAACAGAGTAAGTGAATTGAATCGAATGATCAAACTAAATCCAAATCCAAATCAAATCAAATCTGCTTTGCTTATACAAAAGGAGCAGATCGAATGTCGATTCTGATGAGGATGAGGAGGAAATCCAAAGAGAACTTGATCAATCAGAATCGCTTCTTCAAATCGGTTGGGTGTAAGTTGACCAAAGAGAGTTTTGATCCAATTCCACTTCCACTTCAATTCACTTTATGTACTTTCTTTAAAGTCTTTCTTCTTCTTCTTCGATGAGAAAGTAATCAGTAATAAGGATCGATCGAAAGTTAAATGAGGATGTGTTAAGTACTTAAGTAGATCGATCGAAGGAATACAAGAAAGGAAATCAGATTACATAGAACTCAAGTTTCAAAATTTAGTCAATCATACTCTTGATTTTGAAAATTCATTTAAGCTTCAAAAGGAGAATCGAAACTCGGTTCACGGATCTCATTCAAACACCGTAGAGTATGTTCGATTGAGTCAGAAACCCTTCAACTTGATGACACATACCTTATCAAATTCAATCAATCCGTTGGGGGTACGGGAAAACAACTTATCATCATCATCAAGAAAGGACCCACACTTGATCTAAGTTCGGATCGGTTTCATCCGATTCAAATTCAAAACATTCAATTTGCAACCGAGACATGTAACTAGATTATAGAAAAATCGGGTTTATTCAATCCGAGAGATTCGAATCGGATTTGATAAGACCGTCTTGACTGGAAATTGATCACTTGGATCAAGAAAAGATCTTGTAAAAAGGTTTAACTACTCTACATTGGATTGATAGATCAATTCGAATTGGACGCTGAGCTGAGAGTATTAAAGTTTCGATCAAAGTCAAAGATCAATCTGTCAATTCACTTTGGTTTTCTCTCAATCCATTTTTGGAGATCAGTAAGTATGTAAATGGCTCACCTAAGCCTTCTTGTCAGACGCTCCATTACCTTGAAAGTTTATCAATCTCGTTCGGTTTAAAATCAAACTTAACCATTCAAGCACAATCTTTTAACCTAAGGGACTAAAAGTAAGTAAGTCAGTACGGGTACAAATGTACCAAAATCGTCATCAGATTCACACAATCCATTTTGGCGGCGGAGAGGAAGTAGAAAAAACCCATTAACTTTTTAACTTTTTCTCCTTTCATCTTTTTTTAAAGATTGTAAGAAGAAGAAGAAAAAGAAAAAAAGGAGAGGGAAAAAGATTTTTTTATCTTTCTGATCCAAACGTATGTGATTTGCTCTGATTTGAGATACTTTTTCGCTTGGTAGCACTCTAATTGGATCTTCAGAGCCAAGTGATTGACAAAGAATTTAGAAAAAAATGAAGTTTGCTGATATGCACATATAAAAGAACTATGTTTCAATATTTTTGTACATACACTAGAGAACATATGGGCATGCCCACAATAGTTGAAATATACATCCTGCTCTAGAATCACACTATACTTTGGTAGTCACATCTGAAGACTCTGACGATCTAGTAGGTGTAGCCATGGTAAGTTGGGTGACCAAGTGACTAACAATTTTCTATACACATTCAAATGTCCAGAGAGTCAAGATCAAAGTACAAGCTTTTAGTTTGTGAGTAAGAGAGGAGCCAATGAAAAGTTTCTTGGAAGTGAGCAAATATAAAATAATCTCTCAGAGAGAGTTGATGAGAGCCAAGGGTTTTGGAAGCAAAATTTTGAGTATGATGAATTGAAATTGGGGGATTGAAAAAGAAATTGGATTTAGCTTGTGAGGAGTTGTGATGATCTTACTTTGTGAAGTTGTTTTGCACATTATGTGCATGATAAGACATGGGAGGATGTTCAGTATGATGTCATAATGGTGATCTAATCTCATGTTTTATTTCATTATATATATATATATATATATATATATTAGTCAATAGTCTTTCTAAGAAATTTCTCTTTCTCATCAAATCAACTTGTTATTATAATCACCCTTTTGTTGCAAGAAATACACTTTTTATTTGAGGATTTCTAAAAACATATTAGACTTAGGAAAAACTTTTCATGAGCATTCTGGATACATTATGATTTCATATTATGATTATTCTTAAATACAAGTTGAGCCATCACAGTAGTGCAGAAAAGAGACTGTTAGTTGGGTTTGGTAGCACTCAGGTAGTGAAATCATGCTACATTTATACTCGATGATTGTAGAAACACCAACCAACCAAAAAATGCAATTCCCAAGGTTGTGTTTCAAAAGTATGATCAGACAAAGTCTATGATGCCTGAGAATTTGAAATCAATAGTTAAAGCAAATAAAAGCTTACTTGTAGACAATTGGCAAGAGAAAAGATCAGATATATACCTATCAAAACTGTTACTGGAACAAAATTTCCATGACCATGACAAAAGAGTCGTCCTGGATGAAAGTATAAGAAGAACAGCTACATGTGCTTCAAGTACAAACCAAATTCTGTCAAAGACCAAAGCAGAAAATCACCACCAATTGACAGGTGGCACATACAGATCTACTGTTGAACAAGGTTTATAAGCACTTAAAGACAACTGGTAAGTTTCAAAGCCATTTATAATCCAGGGCAAAATAGGAGATGAACAAGAAAGAATTGAAGTATGTATGATGTATACTATTGGGTTAACTAATATCAGATTTGGTTCTTATATTTAATTCTTATTTGTCTCTTACTCATCTATTACTCATCTTACATTAATGATGTCATATTAGTAATGTGTGCTGTGGCCATTCTTTATGTGATGTTATTGGTATAAATAGCTAAAGGTCTTCTCTTACTTTTGTCTGCTTTTTCTCTACTGATTCTTTTCATCACTTATGAGCAGGTTTGCTCATCTATTGGGTCATAGAGATTTATTATCTCTGCTCACACAAGATACCCACAGCAATGACTGTACAACACTTAACAGAGGGAATGCAAGTACCTTGTATCTTTTTGGTTTTTAGATGTAAAGATACAAACTTACTTTGAGTCTCATTATAGTAGGTGAAATGGAAAGATATGTATGTATCTACATTGAACAGGATCTTACATAGCAAGAAAGATAAGAATGATAAAAAAGGTGAGAAGCCAAATTGACAAGTGAGATTAAAAATTAACCCAATCAAATGAATCAAGCAAATGAAGTCTGACTCACTTTAGTAGTTCCATTTTTTGTACTAGTCTCTCTTATCCAGTAAGTTGACTTCAAGAATTTGATGATTGAGTGAAGTGTAATGACATGTGTATCATTACAATCATATCATGTCAATTACAAACATAAAACTAAACTACATACTTAACCACAGACTTAATATTGTTCTTTTTCTTTCACTTGACACTTGATGATTGTATTGACTCCTTAGAAAATTGAGACCAATCTCTAATTCTATTCATTTGGAGTCAGGTGAGCTTTTATCACGTTCTTTCTTAAAATCATTTTCATTTCATCAATTATATTGTACAGTCCTTAGTGAATTGAGACTGATATCTAATTAAAATCCTTTGGAGTCAGGAGTCAGCAAGAAACATCAGTTATAATTGAGTTCTAGAATTCAGCAAGTCCACATAGTGGCAAAGTGACCCTCAATTCCCTTTGAGAGAACTTCCTTTAAGTGAGGACTATCAGTCCTTTACATGAAGGCAAGCAAAGAAGGTTTTCAGAACCAAATTTTGGAAAAATGAAATGACCAAGAAAAGGTTGAGCTTATCAAAGCCCCAGACGTGCAGCTGCATCTGTGCCCTCACAGAGGGGCTGATGACAAATTGTTTATTCCTGGCATGAGAACTTCATGGGTTGAGTCCTGTTATGTAATTTTTCACATTTTTCAATTTTCCTGATTCATAAACACCAATTTTTTTGATTATGAAAGTTGTCTGGAATTTCTTTCCTCATCTGTTCAAATATTCATCATCCCAAATAAGACACTCAATTGACCTGTCTTTGATGAGAGCTTCCAAGCTCTTATGTCAGACTTTTCATACTCTGTAAATGATTTTGGAGAAGATAACTTGTCAGAAATTCTCAAGCCAGAAACCAATATATCAAGAGGTCACAATTTGGGCCTCTCTTGTAGATACCTTCAATCAATTTTATTAGCTGCATCACTCAAGATGCCTGGGTTCTGAGACTACAGGGATGTGTACAAACAGTATATAAACAACTTTGGAAAGTGAGAAAATTGTTGTTTATAAATAAGGGAAATTGAAAAATGCAAAAAAACTACATAACAGGACTTAACCTGTGGAGTTCTCATGCCATGAATATACAATTTGCTGTAAGCCCCTCTGCAAGGACGTAGAGGTGGCTGCACAGATAGGGCTTTGTTAAGCTTTATCTACACTACCCCTTGTATCTTCCAATCAATGTTCAAATAATTGAATAACATATTCAATTTGTCTTCACGATTCTTATCAATTATTGGATGAGAGAGAAAGAGACTTGAATTCAAACACAACTGGTGATTTTCTTGACCAAAAAACAATCAATTCCAACAACAATTGTTTTGAGAAGGTTCATGGTCAACCCCTCTGATGAAGGTTGTCATCTCTGAGGTGATGACCTGTCTAGGCGTGGTTAACAGACTTTGTTGATTGCTTGTCAGAAGTCTGCAGTGCCTATGAAGACCACCTTCAAAACACCCCAGGCCTTTTAAACGGGATTCTTGTCTAACAAGAAGGTTCGCAGCTATTGACAGATAGAAGAGAAATACACCTGTACAGTTGATCCAGTCTAGTGACAACTGCAACTGCTCTGAAAAAACCTAATTGGATTATACAAAAGTCTAAACATAACTCATACCAATAAACATTGTGTAATAATTTATTTTGGACTGAAACTAGGGTGCTGTCAGATATAACTTGGCTTGTCGATCTGACCAGCAAATTATCTTCATTGTAATTTTTTCCCTAAAAGCTGAAAATTTGGGTCCAGGGACCCTGAAAACTTTAATTTAAATATTTAAAACCAGATATTAGGTACCCTAAGGACTGAAATTAAAAAGCTCAAGTGCTTAAATTAATCAAAAAAATACAAAAACCTCCACAAAAACCCCACTTGGGTATTACTGGAGGGGTGAAAATTTGGGTCTTGGGGCCGGCCTATGGTTGTGACTAGGCTGGCTCAACTGTATCAAACCAGAGACAATTGATGTTGGCTCCTTTCTGAGTTGGAAAGTTCTCCATGATGAGGACTGAATTTAAAGCTGGATTCTTCTTCATACAACAGAGCTGAATTTATATATTCAGCCTTGCTTTATCATGATCAAGTAAAAGATAATTTCTGAGTTGTAAACCAATACAGGCTCAAGGAAGACCTCAAATCTTCCACAATCAAATCCAAACTCAAGAATACCCCCAAGGAAGAACCAACTCCTCATAGATTGCTCTGCACATAGTCCAGTGGAATCCCTCTTGGGTTTGGCTAAGGCAATGGCTCCTTTCTCCACTTGGGGCTCGGATAGAGTATAAGTCTTGTTCATTCTGTTAGTATGCACGCTATCATTCAGGTATGCGCGCTATCATTCAGGGAAAGTGTTATGGTTTATGAGAGATTGAAATCAGTTCTGAAATTATACAAGTTGTTATGCACTGTGTGTTTTTCTGAAAAGTAGCTGCTTATGGATTGTGCCTGATATGACACAATTGTTGACCATCAATATGTTTCTTTCTGATGAGTGTTAATATATTTTTTCTTGACCTCCAAAGAATTTTTGCTAGTGATTTAATTCTGTACAACATATTGTACAATTATTGTTAAGGTACTACAATTTCTCTTGATTAAATAGTTTGTCTCATAATTACTTACAATTATGTTGTTATCTTTAAGAAAAGAAAATTATGTATCTGTTCAAATCAAGAGAGATCCTACCTATTCACTACACATTCACCCCCACTCTGTCTAAAGAATCAGATTAGCTGAGGATGAGGGAGAAATAAAAACATGAACAACCCACTAAGAAAGACCTGGTATTGTGAAGGCCTGTGGGCCATCCTTTTCTGAATAATGAGCTTGTTGTTCAAGAGATTATGAAGGATCAACTGTTCAACCTTTCTTGAAGGTATAGCCAAGTTGATTCCGGAGGTTTGAATGAAAAGCAGAAATACAAATGTTCATCTCAGTAAGGTAAAACATGATATAATGGATCTCTTTTGGTAAAAAGGTAGGATCCTCTGGAAGGACTTCACATATGGATTCAAAATCATCATCATAAAAAATGTGTACTGGCTCTTTAGATATGTATGTTGCTTTGTCTCAATTGACATGCCCTGTTTCAATTACAAGTGATTCCTATTGATGCTTTGACTTCTTACTGACATTGGAGATGAGGTCATTGTTGGCTTGATCAAGACCATTCATTCTTTTCTCAGGATGGTAGCTCTTGAGTTGGGTATCATGATGGACAAAAACCATTGTGTATAAGGATATCACAGTCTCCAAGAAATTCAAAGATGCTCTTGTGCACACAAAGAAGTTTTTGTATTGTTCAAAAGGATGTGCAAGGTCTTGTATATCAATGTAAGACAATTCCTTTGACAGTATCAGCAGAACTACCTTGACCCTCCTTGCAATCATCACACATTCTATGCAACTCTTTTGAATTTGCCCCAGTTGTTTGTGCTGTATTCCTCATCGTATCTGTAAATGTTCAGCCAATAATCTATCTGTACCAAACAACCATCAATCCAGGAGGGCAATAAGGGCGCGTTTACTTAACGCACTTTCTGAGAAAGCGCATATTCTTACAACACTTTTCTACATGTAGAAAAGTGTTTTTTTGAAAAAAGTCAAATTTGAGGAAATTTGACATTTTGAAAAAAAAAGAGGTCAAAATGCGTTCGATTAGGATGCAATTAAGAGACGGTTTTCAGCAATTGATCAAGATGATCATTCTTGATCCATGAGCCATTCTTCTTCGAGCCAAGTCCCTTCATTTCCCTTCCTTCATTTCCCTATTGATCTACTCGAACGAACAGAAGCTTTTTGAGGATTACCTTGAGAACACCCCTAAGACGGGTGATCATCGCTCTTCATCTGATATCACCGATCTATCTCAAAGCTTTCAAAGCTGTTCAAAGCTTTCAAATCTCATCATTTCAAACCTGTCATTTCAATTCTAATTCATTTCAATTCTAATTCCATTCAAATCATTTCATTTCAAATCATCAATCAAAGAGAATGATTGAAGAGAAGTGGTTGAAGGGAGTGGTCGAAGAGAGTCGTCGAAGGGAGTGGTCGAAGAGAGTGGTCGAAGATGAACTTGTCACAGTGTTGACAGGTTCGTATGGTGGATAGAAAGATTTATTGGACTTGTCCAATTTGAGACAAAAGAAGGAATCACGAAATGTGATTTTCGATTACGAGAATGCGCTACAAGAGCATTCTCAAAAAGACCCCAAAAAAGTCTTTTTTTAAGCATTCTGTGATTTACAGAATGCTTGTAAATAAAAAAACAAACGCATTTCACAGAATGCAATTTCTGTGATTTACAAAATGCGATTTTTCACGAAAAATCGCTTAAGTAAACGCGCCCTAATATTCAGTCATGGATAGCTGCAGTATGACCAAGGATCACTGCAAGAATCTAATTGCATTCTTTGAATCTCTCTCCTCTTGTCCATGGCTGTGAGCTCCACACAGAACAAATCATTCCAGTTATCATCTGTAAATGGCTCCAAACACATCTTATTGATTTGGTGCAAACCATCAGCACCCTTCTCCTAAACCTCAGGTATGCATACCTGGTAAACTAACCTAGACAATATGAGTAAATAAGTGTATAGAGAGAAATAAATAAGGAACAAGTCAGATAAATTGTTAAGCTTCAGATAACTAATTAATGTACCTAGGTCATTGAAGGAAAAGATGTTTAAAATGAAAAACTTAATAATGAGCTCAAAGTGCTGGTGACAAAGCAATCTACAGAATTCTGATATATATCTTGGTATGAGTAATGTAACACATATGATGAAAAGGGAGCAGATGACTTACTCTCTTTCTAAAGATGGGAAAGAAAGTAAATGTGACACAAGAGAAATCAAAGATATCTAAACCAAAAAAATATTCTAAATATATTGGGAATGATGATCACTAAAGTCAATTGGGGATAAAGTAAAAAAAAATGAAAGTATAACATTGATCATAGAGACAATAAAAAAATAAAGTATCACAACATTTCACATCTCAATCTCAAGAATGTGACAGTCTTGATTGTTTTTCAACATCATCTACTTTTTATTGGAACTCACAATTCCAGACCACATGACAGCTATCAACAGTAATATTGTAATTGAGGAATGCTCTTATTGACCTTGTCACCCTCTTGACTCTGGGCAGGTATGGAAACTATTTTTGCATTTAGAGGCTTGGTAAAAATGGGGTCATGAGTGAATGATGTTCATATCTAGAACCAGATGAAAAATAAAAGTCAGAAATCTTTTGCTATTGTTGAGAAACATTATGCAGAATGAGATTGAGGTAAAGGTTGTCTGTTTTGATTTATGTTGGCTACTGATCAAATCAAAACCTAAATTCTGGAAAAGAAGGTAACTAGTGACTTGAGGTAGATTTGTCAAGTATGTATAAGTAGCTATAAAATTACGGTACTCAAAGTCAAAAGGTAGAATCTACCTTTTTGGAAAACCTAATTTTTCTTAAAAAAAAAACTTGGCCCCGACCGGAAAAAATGAGATTTCCTATTTTCCACTGCCAATCACCTACTTTCACCTTTGTACATACATCACCACAAGACAAAGGTTGTGGGGTGAGATTAAGGACCAATGAGACCTTAACTGAGGCTTGAAACAAATCCAAGGACAGAGGTAATTGGACACTGACACCCGGCATGATTATAGGAAGTGCTGAGTGCATAAGTAGGCACGGGGTCCTCAAGGCCTAGAAATTTTGTAGTTTTTTTTCTCCACCAAAAAAATCTAGGTTAAAAAAAGTCAGAATCTACCTTTTGACTTTGAGTACCGCTAATTAATGAACTTCTTGAAGGAATGAGAGCTCCCCTGCTTTAGTAAGATAGGGATAGCCTGGATACTTTTAGTGTAGAATCAATCACCAATTTGGTTCCTGAAGCCTTAGAATTGAGACCATAGGAATACACATGTAATATTGCCCAACACAAGATAGCACTGCTTTCCTGGTTCAACTTTTATATCAATAAAAAAACCCCTGCATGACCTGAGGCCAATAAATGATTGGATACAACATCTGATCTATTTGTGTACTTCAGATTCATGTCTTAAACAGTGAGCTCAAAAAATGACAGAATTGATATCATCAGTCAAGATTAACTTCATGTTCAACTCACAAATCTACCTCTCATTGATATTTCAAAATATGTATGCTATCAAGCTGAACTTGTCACTTTTGATCTTTCAAGTTGAGTTAGATGCCTTTAGATTCTTGAAGGAATTTGATGATATTCTGAGACCTTAAATCTCTCCTACAATTCCATGTTAGAGATTGATATCTTTGCTGTTCATTTCTGAAGAAACCATCACTTTCAACTTCTTGATCTTTTATACCAGGGACCTTTTAAATCTGAGTATAAGTTTTTGTGGCCTGAGTGGAAGTGATCAGGTTGATCAAGTTGCTATTGGACCTATATTAAAGAATCTCACTCTCTCATCCATATCTCTCTATCTCATCATGTGGTATGATTATTTATACACTTCTAATGACTTTTAATTTACAGATCTTTATCTCCCTTAACCCTTCCTCCCTCCTTTTGAGTGCCTTTCATATTTTGGAACCTTAGATAGATGATCATACAGAGTTTTTAAACTTGATCTGTTCGTTTTTGGGTTTTTTTTTTAAGTGCTTTTGTTTTAACATTTCGCACTATCTACCTAGGTCTATGTATGTAACTACTGTACAAGTTTGTATGTTTTCTAATATGAGCCAGACTACCAAGCCGTCACAAAAGACCCTTCTTGTTGGAAAAGAACCACCACCTCCAAATATGTACAAGAATGTGAAATAGAGATAGTATGAGAGAAAAGAAAAAAAGAAGTAGACATGGTACATAATTATTTTTCTAGGTAAGTTTTGAAATGAGTAAATCTTTTTGTGTCTTCAATAAACTGCGCAAGGTATGGGAATACCATTGGTGAATCCAATAGTTTGATTGCTGAGTTTGTATCAACTTTGATTTTTTCTTCTTTTAGTTTTTGTCTGAATGCTTGTCGTTGTTCTTTGAATTTTTTACAGAATATGAGAAAGTGGTGTGGTGATTCAGTAACACCACATTTCTCACATTTGTCGTCATCCTCGACTCCTATCCTGTGTAGGAATTTTCGGAGCGGGCAGTGTCCGCATCGTAATTGGAAGATTACGGCCGCCTGTCCTTTTTCCAATTTATTTAGTGCGTCAGATATCTTTTTTCCTTGTGTTTTGAACATTTTTATTGAGAGCGCTCCCCTTTTAAATTTTTCTTTAGTGTGTCTTAGTAGTCCTCCCAGGCTGATAGGTAGCGATACCACGTCCGTATCTTTCTCAGCCGCTTCCTTCGCAGCTTTGTCCGCCTTTTTGTTCAGTTCGATGTTCTCGTGTCCCGGCGTCCAATATAAGGAGATTGTTCTATTTGTCGGTATCGTTCGCTGGGATTGACATAGCATTTTGGCCAGGTACTGTAAGGTGTTGTGTTGTATTGGTTTGGCAAGCAAATCTAAGGCAGCTTGGCTGTCACTAAATATCGCTAGTGATGAGTATCGTCCCGGGTTCGTCGACACTATTGTACTGTATTTAAGTAAACCAAGGATCAGTGCCATTGTCTCCATTTCATAGTTAGAGATGCCGTTTATTGGTCCATAAGTCTGGCTTAAGACTTCATCTTCTGTGGCGGCTGCCGCCCCTCCTCCGGTTTCCGGTAAGTACGATCCATCTGTGAATATGACTAATGCCCCTTTGGCTTTCTTGTCTCGAATCTGTTGGGGTATCTTCTCTTTCACCGTATCGTGATTCTCTCCTTTGTTTACTATCTCCCACTTCGGTCCGCTCCAAGGGGGTTCGGGGTACGGATAGATCGTTTCTAGTTTTCTGTAGTAGGTTGGTAGAAGCATGTCAGTCTTCCTTAGCATTCTATGTATTGGGCTTAAAAGGTTACGTGGAGTTGTAATCAATTCTTCTTCTAATATCTGTCTCGTCGGATGGGTTTTCGGAGCCGTTAGCCTCTTGTAGGCAAAAAGGTGGTTGTACTTGATTGCTAAGTCTTTGAGAGAAGTCATGTTAGTATCATGAGTCATAAGTTCCATAGGTGAACTTTTGAATGCTCCCAATATGATTCTGTTAGCCGCGTTTTGTAGTAGATTGAACAGTTTTGTTACTTTACCTTCCGTTTTTGTATTGAACCACACCACACACCCAAAGAGAATCCTGGGTTTGAGTATGGTTGTGATCAGTGTTTTGGTTTCTTTTGGGTTCATCCCCCAAAAACATCTATTAATCCTTCCCACTTGCGCTGATGTCATTTTGCCCTGTTGAAACATCTTTTGGATGTGTGGTCCAAAACCCAATTTGGGGTCCAGCCAGAGACCTAGCCATCTTAATTCGGATTTCGGTATTAAAACCTGGTTTCCAAAAAGCATGTTAGGGTTGTCATGTTTTTTGTGAGTGAAATGCATTACCTGTGCCTTCTTCTTGTCGAAGATGGCACCGTGCATTCGTCCCCATATCAATGCCTTTTTGCCTTTGTCCTCCAGGTCCATGATGTTGAGGTCTATGTCTTTGTTGGCCACTAGGTGAGTTATGTCGTCTATGAACCCCAATGATATCTTGTCGGATTTAACGTTCACATCTAAGTTGATCAGGAGTGATGAGTTGTAGATAATGTATAGGATGACAGAGAGTGGCGACCCCTGTGGTAGTCCATCTTCTATTTTGAATTTTTCGGAGACAAAATCTTGTAAGCGTAGATCCGTGGTTCTGTTTTCCAAGTAGCTTTCCACCTGTCTCACAAGGTATTCTGGACAAGATCTCTTTCTAAGTGTGTCAGCCAGTCTGATTTTGTGGACGGATGGGTAAGCAGACTTTACATCCAGGAAGAGACCCGATACTATCTTTCCCTCCCTCCATTTGTGGTGGATCCATGAAGTGAGAATGACGAATGCGTCATCTGTGCTGTGTTGACGGCGACCTCCCATGTGTCCTTGCGCCAAGATCTTGTTTGTTTCGGCCCAGTAGGTGACCCGTCTGGTAATTACTGTCTCAAACACCTTTCCCAGGCAACTGAGCAGGGCTATTGGCCGGTATGCTCCCGCTTCGGGGTAATCGTCCTTGTCATGTTTTCTGAGTATTGCTGTTGTTGCCGTTCGCCAGGCCCTGGGGAAGTATCCGGTCGTCAGGCAAGTCTCGAAAAGTTTCATTAGTACTGGTACGAGGCTTGACTCAGCTATTTTTAATAGTTCATTTGGGATCTTGTCCCCACCCGTTGCCTTCTTCGAGGGGAGTTTCCTTATTACTTCTACTACCTCGTGTTCCGTCACCTTTTGGTGTGTCAGTGGTCCGCCTTCATGTTTGATATCTGTAATATCCGAAATGTCACACGTGTTGTTCACAATTGAGGTCCCAGAAAAAAGGAGCTTAGCTTGTTCGCTTTTATCAGTTGCCAGTGTTCGGTCCACTCGGTACAGCGGCGCTACTGTGTTTGAGCCCTGTGCTTGGGTGTACTTAAACGCTTTGTATGTTAGTCCTCCCTGGGTTTTAGCCAGGAAATTCCTCCAGTGTGTACGTTTCAGTTCTTCAATTTGGTACTTTACATGGTTGTTCCATTCCCAGTAGCATCGTGCAGCCTCATATGATCCGCTCAAAACCATCCATTTTCTTGCTCGGTTTCTCTCTTTGATCAGTGGTCGTAGTTTCTTCTCGTCCCACCATGCTTTATGGCGGTGCGAATTTGTTTTCACTATTTTGCCTTGCTTGAGGAATGATTGTACAATTGTGTCAGTGATTAAATTTACTGCGGTGTCAATTTCAGGTATTGAGGTTATGGTATCTGAGATTTTACTTAGCTGATTTTCTACCTCTTCGCAGTACGCCATTTTGTCTAGTGTGTCCAGTCGTGCCGTGTTGTGTGTTTGGGTCGGAGGTTTTTCATTCAGCTCAACGTTTGTCATCAGCATCTGATGGTCTGAGCCATAGGTGTTGCTTGAGGTTGTACAGACCACCTTGAGTTTCGACATCTTGTGATTTATCCACGTGAGGTCTATGGTCGTCGGTCTTCCCCTAGCTCGAGGATAGAAGGTCGGGACGTGTTTTTGTGAGTGGATCCTGTAGCCTGCCTGACCGCATATCTTGATGAGGTCTGACGATTTCGGGTGGGTGTGGTGATAAGTTACTGGATTCCATTTTTGATGATGGAGGTTCGCGTCCATTCCGATAATTGTTGGTACCTGTCTGCTGTTGTGGTTTTTCAACCAATTTTCAAGAGTAGGTAAGCCAGTGTCATGTCTTGGGGGATTGTAGACTGATACGATACGTAGTTTTGGTGTTCTGAGGCCTATGTTCGATAATTCTACTGCTGTGACATAGGGTGATCCACTTGGCAGTAGTGCGATCTTCCATGAGGGGATTCTCTTGGAGATGTAGACGCCGGTTCTTGTTTTTTTGTCATAGGTTTTTGCTATATAGTCGTACGCAGAGCAATCGTGCCATGCCGGGTGTGTTGGGGTTTTGAGTGTGAGTGGGTTTACCCACGGTTCCTGTAATATAAGAATGTCAAATCTTTCGTCAGCTAGTAGGTTTTCAATTACCACTTGTCTGTTGAAACAGTTCAACTGCGCAATCAGTAGCTGGGTTTTTCCTGTAGTAGAGTTATTTGAGTCAGTATCAGTCTCAATTTCATTAGGTGCTACGCTTTGGGGTTGTCTAGCCTGGTCAGTTGGGTGTAAGGAGAAGGGGAGAAGGGGGGATGGAGACGGAAAACTACGTGTTCTTTGGTTCTGGTTGTATCTTAACATGATTGTATTGGTGAGGTTTGCAGACCCTTTGATCTGATGGGGCAATTTGCACTTGAAGCTGAATGGGCGTATTTCATGTTCATTTTGTCAATGTTGGTATCCGGGTTCAGTGATTTATCTTGGGCTAGGCATCTTACACAGTGTAAGGGCTCAGTTTCTTGATTCGGACAAGTTCTCGAGTCATGGTCAGCTCCGCAATGTTTACAAACAGCTTTGTTTTTGCATTGCAAGCTTATATGACCTGGTTCTTGACATTTGAAACATTGTACACAAGTCTTCTTACACACCCTAACCCGTAAGCTGTTCCCTTCAAAATAAACTGAACCTCTAATCATCATGTTCATCAGCTCCTTGTCCAATAAATTTACTAAAATTGAACCGGTAACTTGGCCTGGTTGTTTTGGTTTGCTGAGCCATCGGATTGAGTGGATCATTTCATTTGGAATCGGGTTTTGTTCGACTAATGTCTGTTGGATTGTGTTGGTTTCCGGGTAAGATTCCATAGGCACCGAGTCGATCACTACTGGGAAAACTACGGGGGGCGTTTTCAAATCAGGATCAGCTAGTGTGGACCATTTGGTTCTGTGCTCTAGCAGCCAGTTAGCTTCTGTTTGAGTAGCAGTGAAAAGTTTAACACTTCCAGACGGTAAACTCGCTGCGCCTTTCACCTCAAGCTTGCGTCCTCCAATCGTTACTTCGAGTTGTGCCAGGGCCTCATTCACGCGTTTGACGATCTCCGTTGATTTTATACCGTTGAAGGGCTTCATCGCTGTTGTCCCATCAGTGCTGACAGGTCGTATGATGACTTGGCTTGGTCGGAAAGCGTTGATGATCTTATTCGGTGGCGGTGGTTGTGGAGTCTGATTTGGCGTGATCTTGGTTCCATTCCTTGCGATCAAGGTCCACGTTTGCGGTTTTGCTGGTAAGCCATCTGGAGGTGTCGGTGTTGGTTGATTTACATTTAAGGTACGTGATTCGAGTAAGCTTTTCATTTGGCTTTCGATCTTGTCCATTCGTTTGGCGGCCCCGTTTGACACCTTAAGCTGGGCTTCCATTGCGTTCAGCTTAATCGCCGTTTCCTCCATCGAGATGCTCAGGGCCAAGACGATTTCAACCAGGTTCGCTGGTATGACCATGTCTCCATTCTCAAGTCTGTCTTTTGATAGATGTTTCAGGATTTGAGCTAATGATTTGCTTTTGATCCTTTGGCCATTTCGAGGTTCCTGGGAGGCTTCGAAGTCCATGGGCTGGATGTTTGACATCGTGTCTTTACGTGCGTAAGACGCGTTCGGACGGCCTGTGTTCGGGTCGAAACGTTTCTTGCTGGTGATGGGGGAGGGATCAGGCGGCATGCAAGAGTTCTGAGAGCAATAAGATAGGAAATTAGAGTGTTGATGATGGGATGTGGTGGTGAAGATAGAGCGAAAAGAGATTTGGAACGCGGTTGCGCAGTCACTGCGGAAAAGTTGACTGTGGTGGTTCGAGTTCAGAATTCCCCCGTTTTTGGGGGTTGTAAGTCACTTGTTTCGAAGCCAATTTATCTTGTGGGACAAACGAGTGACAAAAGAGCTTGAATCCAAGGTTCAACCTGGTGCCCCATCACACTCCCTCGGGTCAGGTCATTAGTTCGGGATTTCTGTACCTCGGGGCCGTCACCTGTGAATACCTCGGAATCGGGATGATGGCCGGCGAGGCAATGATGATGAAAGTGATTGTTTTAAGAAAGATTCATTCAGGATTGATATAAACTTTCAATCAGGAATTAGATAAGTTTAAAAAACAAGATCATTATAAAGACATGGAGATTTGAAAACCAAGAGAGGTGAAGAGGAAATTCAACAATTCAAGCTCAAACAAAATGTCGAGGTATGATGGGTATACAAGTGATTTGTTTATTCTCTATGATTGATAGTTGTTTGAAACTTTCTGATCAGAGATCTGGAATTGTGTCTTCTTGGCTTGAGAAAATCATTCTGTTGATGAAAATAAATTGTAGGTGCCAAAAAAATTCGGTTCTCGTCATCTTTGGGATAAATTTTCATGGTAAGAAGGTTAAGCCCATGATGATACCGGTGACTCGGATTTTTTTTGACACCTCTCTCTCTCTCTCCTTTATAGTTCTGTTACTCTTTCAAGATGAATTTCTTAAAAGCGTTGCAAAAAAAATCAGATCTATAACAAACCCTACTGACCCTTTCTCAGACTTGTGCTTTTGCACAAGTTGTTACAAGAGCATAGTTGCAAATCAGCTGAATTGAGTGATATGATCGACTCCACTGTCACACTTGTGTTAAGACGATCAATTTATTTTATAGTGAACCAGTGATTTAATTTGTATTAAATAGAACACCATTAGAGTTGTTTGAACTCTCATCTTGAACTATGACGGCTTAAGATGTCCAATCATCTTTGATTGATTGTATAACCGATCACTATAACCTCAAGAATAATTGTTGGCATAGGAGATTGGAATATGAGAAATATGTATATGTGAATAATTTGAGATGAGCTGATTTGGGTCCAATTCAACCATAAGGTAAGTAAGTAAGTGTTGATTGTGAAAGGTTCAAAAGGTTGGAGATGCAATCAAGATACTTATGCGTCATTTAAATTGAACGTGATTTGAAGAGAAAGATATTGGGAGAAGATGAAGAAAGTTTTTTATTGGAAGATGAACATTAAGGAAGAACTTTTGTGTGAGATTGAAAGTACTCGAAGACTTTTGTCCGGATTCCAATAAGTCAATGTACAGACCAAGTACTAGATTAGATACAAGATGAACCTATCAGTCGGTCAACTTACGTTTGTTTTGATGAAGACTGTTTCGAGTGTCTTGTCTAAGCATCACTTCAGCCTTGATTGAAAAGAATGAAGTCAGTTTGATAGTTTATGAGTTTGAAAGTTTGGATTGTAAGCCAGACTGAGATTATGAACAGTGAATGATAAGATCCGATCGGGATCTTGAGAGTTGATGGGTTTATGAATCCAAACTCGGTCAACATCCTCTTGAAGGCCGAGTTGATCAAGATCGAGTTTGATGAATCTCTTTCTCTCTGTCTTCTTTCAATCATTCACTTGTGTTCTTGAAACGAAAGTTGATAATCGATTACAAAGACTTTCATCTGTTACTCTAGTGAGTTTAGATACAATTCTTCTCAGACAGGTGAAGGTCTTTAATATTATTCTCATCACCGAGCTTTTTGATTTTGATATGGTATTGATTTTATATTTTGATCAAGTTGAAGTTTGACTTCAATCTTCATCATCATCCCCATTTGATTACATCATAGCTCATCAGAACAAAAATCAAATGACCCAGAATGTAAAGTGATGTTGTTTGAACTCGGGAGTTGAGGAAAGCAAAGCAAATGGAAAGGAAAGAATGGTGGAATTGAATCATCATCAATCAGGCTTACCTTGGCTTACAACACTTTATAAATTCAGAAAGCTGATCCTTTGATTTCACAGCTATTCTCAAAGTGATTAAGATTCTAATCACAAAAAAAAGAAACAAATCAAGTTTGTAAACCTTTCCTTTAAAATGTCTCTCTCTCTCTCTTTCTCTATCCATCTCAGTTCATCCATCTCATCCTGTCCATCTCATTCTCTCTCACTCGTCTATATTTCATCAGTTCTTTCAGCAAAAAGAAAAAGTTGTTCGAGAATTCAACTTCAGTTTCAATTTTCAGATTGGCTAGTGTTTTTTGCTTTACATTTGATTGAGTCTAGCTAGTTGTCAGTACACCTGTCATAGATAAAAGATAAATTATATCTCATCTCGTCTCAAAATGTCTTCAACTTCTTCTTTTACTTCTGCTTCTGTCTATCTCAAGAGCACTTTAACTCGCCGTATCTCTCTTCCGAATATGTCAAATCCACCTTCTTCTGTATCTAAGCATGAGGATAGATGGGCTTGGTTAGATCTCAGTGATGATGTTTCGCGTTCAATTACTCCTTTGATTTCTTCAGCTTCTGATGATTCTACTGAAAGATCGGAGTGTGATCTGGATGGGGATGGCGATCGATCAACTTCACCTTCTACAATGCCTACTAGCCCAGCCACAGCCCTTACTCGATCTAGTCATTCTAGTGGGGGCCAAATCCAGTCTGCGAAATGTAATTAGATCCGTCTTACTTCTTCAACTCGTTCTCAAAATCTTGATCATCATATTCTATTTTCCCACTTTTGCCTCTCAGTCTTTCGTACCCCCGGCCGAAATACTTTTTTACCTTTGAGCTTTCCAAAACTCCGTGAAAGATATCAAAAGGTACCAATTCATCGGTATGTGGCTTTTAAAGAACCTATCTCTATACACCCAATACTAAAGCCTGAAATTTCGATCACACCCATAGCACTGCACCGTCCCCCAATGTTTACATCCGACCTTTGCCGCCTTCCTTTACCGATGGTGATCTAGAAAAACTTTGTACTTCAGCCACTTTGAAACTCGGCTCAGCTGCTAGACATAAAATTCTCAGTGTCAAAGTGATGGTTGAAGAAGGTGACACGTCGAAAATAGGGGTCTGTAAAGGTGATTTTGGATCTTCAAATGATCATCTCATGGGTGAATAACATCTTGAGTTGAGTGTCGATCTGTTTTCCTTGATAGGTTATGGTTTTTGCCTCTGGTCTAGCACACAGGCTGCGTCGATTTGTATCGATCGTCTGCGGGGTGAGGGTTATCAGGCTAGCTTTGCTGTTCGTAACCAGTCTCTTGGTATATTTTCTCCATTGTCGATCACTCAAGTGCTTCTCCTGCTGACTATCTCTATGATTTCCGTATATGATTCACAGCGCGAAACTTCGAGAGGGATGCTTTCAAGTCTTGCTGATCCGACAAGTGCCAATGTCTACCTTTCGAATTTACCGCATCACTGGGTTGAACAGGATTTGATTGCCCTTTTCGGAGACACGCCCATCTCCTCTGTCAGTGAAAGGTCCTCTAGCATACATAGTATCATCCATTTGCGACATCAACCCCACATTCCTACTGATACTAACGTGTTTGAGTTTTTCTCATGAAGATCCGACTTTTGCGCGAGCGTGACGATTCGGGCGCTTCTGGAACTAACCGCGGCGTCGGTTTTGTCAGGTAAGATACCTTTCAGTGCTTCAAGTGTGATTGTGTAGAAAGGTTATATAGATCTTTACGATGTTCATCTCATGATTCAATTAGACTCGTGAGTCGCAAATTAGCCCTTCAGTTCGTTCAGGCGTTACACGGCTTAGCAGTCGACGGAACAGACCATCACATACAATGTAGGATGGCTGATAGTAAAGCTCAAAAGGAGTGAGCTCGCCGCTTGTCTTATGATTTGCAGATTCACTCACTAACTTGGATATCTGAAGATGGAAACGAACTGCGCGCTCTCGTCATGATCTTGATCCTTTCGGAAACATCAACTCGCCTGACTTGAAAGCGCATTCCAACTTGAAGCCTTTCTCCGAGACTTCCAACAAGAACCAGCGAATCGACATCACCTCTCCGATCAATTCTATCCGAAGGCCACATGATAATATGAGTCAGTTCTCTGGTACATTCAGCCCAACGCAGGACGGTCAACCAGCTTCTCTCACCGCCACAGCCCCTCCTTTTGTCATGCCTAAGTTGTCATCGGCTTTCGAATCATCCATGTCTAGTCCATCGGAACCGTTGAGCCTCAACTCGACCCCTGCTCCCTCCTCACTACCCATCTTGAATGATCCCCACAACCATGCATACCTCCCACCTGGAGCTCCTCTCAGTTTTTCTCCGCCCAACTGGTACCATGCCAATATGTCATATTCTCAAGCCAGTTTTGTTGGCCCATGCGGTCCGCAATTTCCGCCCAGCGATCAATTCATGCGACCACAATCTAGTAACACTGCGATCAATTTCTTTTATATCTCAGGAGATCCTCAACAACAGACCTACCCCCATGACTTGCAAATCTACCCAACCGATCCTTACGTTTGGGAGACGGGCAGACCTCAAGGATATGCCCCTACCACGACTGAATCTCATCCTTCACCTGGAATTTGTTTCAGTGGACCTTTCTTCACGCGAAGTCCTACTCAAGGAAATGATCAAGCTCGCTTTGAGACTCAAGCGGATATCGAATCTGAGACACACGAATGAAAATTTGAGCATTCCTCTAACTCGGCAGTTTCAGTACGAGAGGTTTACGGCTCTGGATTCCCGCTTGACGGGAATCAATTCTTTCTTGTTCACTATTGTTTTGCATCACTCGAGAAGTCAAAGCAGTATATTTTGGCGCGTTTTTTTCTATTTGATGATCTTTTCATTATGAGTGGCTAAAAAGATAATACAAAAAAACAAAACGATCACGTGTACTAAATTTATTCAAACTAATAACAAATTGTATCATTATATTATTTGACGAAGGTGGGTGCATTGTAAATTTGTAAGTAGCTTTGTAAGTTCTCCATTGTGATTGAATTGAACTGAGCGTTGTTGCGTCCTTAAGATTTATGATCTCGGCTAAAGATGTTGATTTTCTTGTTGTGTGAGATTAAGAGGAGTGAGCTCGGATCAATTTGGAAGTATGGTTGTGAGACGCGCTTGATTGCACTGTAGGATGTTGGGCTGTGTCCTCACTTGTCAGAGTGAGAAGCAAGAAAGGTTAAGTGTCACTCACATTGCATCCAACACTCATCTCAAGATAAGAATCTCAGATATTACCCTTGAATGATTTCTTGGGTCGTTCCTTCGGAGTGAGAGTAAGAAAATCAATTGATTTAGTACCTGGATATCTGATTTTAGACCACACGCAAATCATAGAGGGCGAAATCTATTAGAGTGTCACGGTGTTTAGTGGTAGTCAGACTGGTTGTTGGGTACATAGCAATCTGAATGCAGAGTCTCATTGGCCCATGGAGGTATTTCAGAGCT
This sequence comes from Melampsora americana, assembly GCA_022264835.1. NCBI lineage: Eukaryota > Fungi > Basidiomycota > Pucciniomycetes > Pucciniales > Melampsoraceae > Melampsora > Melampsora americana. The sequence goes on along the minus strand of JAIFHY010000149.1, from coordinate 60,880 downwards.
AACCGCAAAGGTGAGTTCCCGTGAGTATAGGTCAGAGCTTTTATTTAGTTTGCAATGTCAGTAAAACAAGCAAAGAGAACATAGACCTTACAACAGAAGATGAAATTACATATATCATTTGTACGTTCAATTGAAATGTGGAAAGAAGTAATCTATGTGTCATGCAAAATTCTGATGATATCATGAAGGCTTCACTCCTGGAAGCAAAAACAGGCTTGACTTCACAATTCATCATCTTCCCCATTCTGTCTGTTTTTCTGAATCTTTGTTGATGTTGAAAGAGATGAGAAGTGATAAGATTCAAGGACCAAAACGTGAAAACGGAAACGACTTGAGCCATTCGAATGATCAGATGATTAGGGAGGAGGTGCAGTTGCTCCTGCATTACCCTTACAAGCTACAATCTTCACTCGTTTCACTGGACCGACCTGTTCTCCACCTTCTAACTTGAAAATAGAATCATGTAGAAGAAATGTCCATACCTTATCAAGTTTTAAAAATAAGGCGTAAGTCTCCAAATAGACTAATGGATATAAGAAGGTCTACTAGAGGACCTAATTGGCAACACACCTCATCACAAAGCCGATAAGTTGATAAGTGACCTTTGATTTGACATTTCGAACGAAGTTGAGTGGATAAAACTTGAGAAGCTGATTTATCAAACTAAATCCAGATGAAGGATTAATAAAAATGAATAGAGAAAAAGAAAAAAAGGATCAAAAAAACCTGACTAAAAGGAAGTACAAAGTCAATCTAACCTGTTTTAAAACTGTCAAAGCCAATTGTGGATTAATGTGACCACTTTGAATTAACTCATCCAAAGCATCGGTCAAGGCAAGACCGACACTATTAAGAAAGAAAAGAGTTGAAGATTTAAGATTAGTTTTTGAGAAAAAATTTAAAAAGTGAAGTTTGTTTGAGTGTGAATTTGATTCCGGAAAAGATTCTACATACCTAGATCTACGATATAATTCAAAATAAGGAGTTGGATTATTTGAACTGATGTTGGTTGTCATGTTTTTTTTTTCTTCAGAGTTGAAAGATTATAAATTGATCAATTCGAAAGGTTGATCAAGAGTTGAGATGAAGTTGAAAGAGGTTTTTTTTTACGTTAAAAGGATCTTGATCAATCATAGATTGATTCAATTTTCAATTAATCTCAAATCGAACAAACAAGTCAAGTATTATTGTACATATTCACATAACACCTAGCCAAAACCTCTCAGTGTACTTAACTTGTTACATGTACATACATAACACCTAAACCGAAAAGGTCAAATTTGACTCGTTTGCTTAGCTCGCCACCTCCAGGGCCATGTATAACAGATTAGGCTCAATTCGTAATTTGCTGAATCTTCAGACCAATTCTTCACTCAGCGCAAGCGCATGAAGAATCGATTCAGCTGCTCTGCCCTTTCTACTGAACTGATCTTCAGGGGCGGTTTTTGTTAAACAGAGGCTTATCTTTCTGACACGATAACTCATGTGTCTAGATTTTGATGACATGTAACTACATGCACGGTAGAAGATGCGATTTAAAGATGAGTCATCTTTGGCTTAAGTTAGATGTATGAGATGATGAGATCTGATTTCATCTTTTGAAAACGTCAAGGTTAGTTGAGTTCTCTATCATCTTCACATCTGTTGTTCTTGATCCATGGACACACAAGGCGCGCTGGAGAGCGCGTTCTTAGTTCCATCAAACGCTTTATCACCTTGACATATTCCAGTTTGTGGGTTGGATTTTTTCAATATAAATTGTAGCATCACGGTCTGGTGTGTCAGAAAAAGGAGCGGTGGTGACATGAGTAAGTAAAAGATTCAACTTAAGATTTATGCCGGATTACTCAGCTTTGGCGAGAGAACTTGGAAAAGTGTGTTGAAATCGACTTTTGTATTGAATCAAGATTGTGAGCCAAGAACCAATTGTGCGAAAAGTGAAAGGGTATCAGCTATATAAGCCTGGGCGTCCGCGTTGAAGTCTTTCCCACTCATTGTAACCGCAACGGATTTTAAGTTGGAGTGCGGCACCCTGTCTTAACACATTCCCCCTGGAACACTGATCTTCGTAAGCTCGGGTGTCTACAGCTTGCGAGGCTAGAGCGTTCTACGAGAATGACTTGGGTTAAGTTAATGCGGCATCACTTTATCATCGGTCGAATTTCTCTTTAGGAAAAAAAGTGAAAGAAGGAGGGGATCTTTTTTTTAAAGTGCAGGTTTGAATAAGTATGGCAAAACATTCGGAGTTTGTAATGCAGACACTGGACCGACCCCCGCTGAAGGTTTACTCAAGGTTTACTCAAGCTATCGAACAATGAATTCCCTCCAAGAATTTACTGCGTATAAATACAACTTCAATGATAAGGAAATTAAGCTTAAAGGCTTTGCTGTTGTTCCACGAACATCAAGATCCAATCAGCGAGTCAAGGGTTTCTTTGTGAGTTGTAGAATGTAGTAAGTAAAGGATTCTTCTCTGTATGCTCGCGATTCGCACTTATCTTGATCAAATTTTGCCCGCAAAAGTAGGACGAACTAGGACAAGCTTTTTTTCATTGGGATCATCACTCTCGCCACCGCTGCGGCTTTCAGTTCGCCGATGGAAGGTAGTACATACACAGCATTCATGATCTTATCTGGCATTTTTGATGTGAATTCTTGACCCACGCTTTTTCATGTTGAAGCTTGAAAGATTATTTATTGTACGATTTTACTCTCAGCGCGATTGAGGCATATACAAGATCCTTGATATCCATCCCGGGTCATTTAAGGTCGTTCATCCAATTCTCTTACGGTCGATGTGAGATATCTCTGTCAAATCTATCAAAGATTTTGTCCACAACTTTGTCATGCGCCGTTTGCCACTACAAGGCCTCGCGCATTCATTGATACCCATTATCTTTCAATATCTGCGTGTTTTCGAGACCTAGCTGAGGGCTTTTTTCATTGTTCCCTCTTCTTCTCTTCGGATGTACACTTCCTAAGCATTACTCTCTAAGCATTGCTGATGTAGTATATACCAACTAAGCACAGTGACAGAATATTTTTTAAAATCTACACCTCACCTTGAAGCACTCATCGAAAGGTATAAAGCTGTTGATAACATCTTGCACCTGGTTGTGCGAACAAGATCTGATCGTGAGCTTTTGGTCGAATTACTCTGAACAATCGAGGGCCGTGGTATAGCTTGCTGATCAGCTTGAGGTATTGCCCCTTTGTTTAACAGCAGATATATCTACGTATAACAACCCAGCTTCGTAAGGATGGCTTCGAACGAAGAAAAAGAACGCCATACGCCGAGCAACGTCGACTTTCGTTTCCCACTTTGTAGTCCCGACGATATCTTAAACAGTGTTACTTCTCAAGAGTTAACATATGATACCCCTTCTCAACCTCCTCAACGTCCTTCTCCCGTTGTTACTTCATTTCAAAAAAATCTCACATCTTTGGTTCAAGATCCTACAGGCACCAAGACTTCTATCTCACAAGTCGCCTCAATCGCATCCCTTCCTAGAGTATCATCTTCCGTCAAAATCCGTGCACCAGTTTATCACCTTTCTTCCCAAAGATCCTTGGGCTCAATTCAAAATTTGGACTCTATCAATCCAGAAGACATCAACCGAGTTACTCCATCTATTCGCACCTACCACATACCTCATTCTTTACCAACAGACGCTGAGACACAAGCGCAACTAGCTTGGCTGGGCTATAGACAAGAACTCTTTCGTGACTGGAATTTTTGGTCATCATTATCACTGTCATGTTTGAACATCGGTACTATACCTGGCTCTGCTATAGGAATGATGACCGCAATGACCTGGGGTGGACCGTCAGTTATATTTTGGGGATATTTGTTGGGAATGGCCGTGATGATTTGTCTCAGTGCAGTAATTGCAGAAATGTCTTCCGCCTTTCCAGGTACGTCAGAATTTTTGTTTATCATTCTTTTGAAGAGCTATTGACTTGATGTGTGACATGAATTCATCAGCCGCTGGAGCGATGCTGACCTGGTAGAATTTTTTTTGTCTTTCTTGACCCAATCTCTTCTTTATCTTACCCCAACTTAACATCAACCTATATCTTTTTTTCCCTAGGACATTTAAGCTTGCACGAGCAAACCCTCAATTGAGAGATTGGGCAAGATTTATCAGCTGGCTCATAGGTACACTTCTCTTTTTCGCTCATGTAGTCATTCAAGTAGCTTTGACTTCACAATTTAGTAAGCCAATCAGTTGAAACCTTCATAAAATAACCTTACGCGTGGAGCTGACTGTGAAAACAGCATCAATGATTATCAGTACGTTTATTGGGGCTGGTATTAAATGGAAAGTAGAAGGATGGCAAAAGTTTCTCATCAATGCAGTATACCTCATTGGATGTGGCTTCTCTGTCTCTTCGTCTACTGCTCGTTCGCCCAAACTCTGGATCATCCTTGGCGTGTTTTCAATTTGTCTTTATTTGATTCTGTGTCTTACCCTCATCCTTACTTCCAACGCTAAGGTGAAATTCCCAGATATGTTTAACAGATTTGAGAATGATACCGATTTTGATAGCGATGGGTTCGTATTTCTTATGGGTTGGTCTCTGGTCTCATTGGCTTTTGGTGCCGAAGCATCGGCACATCTAGCAGAAGAAACCAAACAGCCTGCTTCAAATGTTCCCAAAGCCCTCTTCTACAGTACTTTGATTAGTTACATCTTAGGTTGTATATTGAATGTTGTCCTTTCCGCTGTAAGTGTTTCTTTTCGAACCAGTTGAAGTTCTTGCTGAGATTGATCATTTTTTCAGACTTTACCGCCTCTGGAAGACCGGTCAATTTTCAAGACACATCTAGTGGATTTGATATTCGCACATTGCCCTCGACCAGCGGCGTTATTGATTTTATGCTGTTTGTTAGTCTTAATGTTTCTTGAGGATGTTGCTCAGCTCTTCGCCGCCAGTCGCTTCACCTGGGCCATGGCACGTGATCGTGGGTTTCCGTTCGCACACGTTTGGCGTAAAGTCAGTACTCAACATCGCATTCCTCGAAGGGCGACTGGTTTGCTGGTTGGATGTAGTATCCTCGCCGCAGCGGTGATCAGTATCAAAGACAACATTTTCACAGAATCTTTAATCACTTCAGCTAGCTATTTACTTCTTGTGAGTAACATCAGACTCAATATTGTCCCTTCATGTCAATCATCACGATAGATTCAGTCAAATACTGTAAAGATTGGCTTTCAAGGTTGATTTATCGATATACTTCGTATCCTGATTCCTGGACAGATTTGCTATCTCGTCCCAGTCGCAATCTATCTATGCTGCGACAAGGACGTTCTTCAGTACGATGGAAGGAATGTGTGGAATCTTCGTGGTTTAAGTCGGCCTTGTGCTTGGATCAGTCTTATTTTTTTAACATTCGCACTTTGCCTAATGGCCTGCCCAACCGGACTTCCCATCAGCGCAGGTAAGCCTTTTAGCACGCCTGATTATGTTTCGTGTCTTTCTTAAATTGAAATTTTTCGATTCTGGCTCTAGCTACCTGGTCATGGTCACCTCTCTTTCTTGTTGCCGTGACCGCGTGGGGTACCACTACCTGGATGATATATGGTCAGGATCGTTATGTGGGGCCGGTCAAATCGATCACACTATGGACTACAGGCCAGGAGGTCGAGTTTCCTTACAAGAGAACCACTGCAAAGCTAACTACTCAAGTACCTAAGGCTGCTGAAACAACGGATATTCGTATTCACCCAGCTACTGTTCCAGAAAGAATTCAAGTGAGCTGCGATGAAGAAGAGGAAGAGGTTCGAACTGTACCTGAAGATCCGCAGGATGTTTATAGTACTGATATCACTAGTAATAGCTCTTGGCTTGGTACAAGTCTAGGGGGAACTGAGATTGGGAGATAGGAAGTATGAATGTTTACTGCAGAGTTTATGGGTTTAGATTGACCGCTGTATCTAGCCCACAAACTCTGAGACGGCCAGATATACTCTCACTTGTACAAACGCTTCTCTTGTGTGGTGAACCTCGAAAATGTAGATGTGATGTAGCAGTCTCTGCTTAGGAATGAGCTCAAATCACGAGATATGCTGTTGGTTGAAATGATCAATGTGCCTAATCAGCGTCGACCCTGTATACTACACAATAAAAACTGAGTACAATAGATAATAAGACTTGAGCAAAGTTTCCAACACATTCCAGTGATCAAAAGAACGTCAGAAAGAGCAAGTGGGGAAGAGTTTTGTTTACTCATGACTTCGTGATCATCCTGACTATTGGGAAGTGGGACATAGTGCAATTAGGTTAAATTGAAGATCATTATCAGCTAGAGTCATAAATTTCTTGACAACCGGAACAACAGCCTATAATCGAGGAGAGAAGACGATCGTCAGGATACATATCAAAAGACTACCATTGAGAGAGAATACACACATGCAGAAGATCCCCTTCGATGGGGCCATGATCAATGGCAAAGTCTTTCCTTCCGTCCAACTCAATCAACCGATTGGCTTGTGGAGATTTCACAAAGCAAACAAAATGTAAGAGAACTTCTTCATCTTCTCCGGGAAGCTATCAACACGATCAAAAAAGTCGTTGCACGTCAGTAGAAGTGAGGGACGTGATCAGCCATCTAGCGGATCGGGTAAGCCACACAACTTACTCTTGATTGCCCTGTCCTGGCAGTGCTAGCGTGAACTTTTTCAAGTTCTGAGTCCTCTTCTATAATCTTGGCTCGCTCATATGGCGATTTCCCTTGAAGCCTCCCTATGAGTGACTTGAGCGGACCTGGGCCTAGAAGAAAAGAGTGATCACAAAAATTCGGAATATAAGACTCAATCCCAAGGTGCGTGTCCATCGACATACCAATGGGAAGATCTGGATTATTGGCCAAGGCGTGTAAAAGTCCCATAGTACCACAAGCGTTACCAATCGTCTGTCTGTTTACGAACAAATGAGCTAGTCAGTGAGAACATGAGCGCCTTTTCAGTCGTCGAGAAAGATATACGAAGGCTCAACTTGATAAATATGACCTCATCCAACTGTCTAAGCTCATCTGCATTACTTTCAGCTCGCTCCTTCAATACACGCGCATTTTCTTCCGCGCGAAAAGTCTCGTATCTCTCAGTTATCGGGAACAACATCAATACTGCATGAACGGGGGTAGGGATCATGCTTAGAAGCTCTTCGTCTAGTCCATAGATATCTGTGAAAGAGACCGAATCGATTGACAATCCAAGGGCTTCGATCAATGGGAATTGAAGATCGAGAGGTCAGATTGATGTGCTAGTCTTGATTCAGTCTTCCTCAAATTAATCTAGGAAAAGCTGAAAATCAGTGATTGATCGAACCTGATGACCACTCATTCATCACATCTGGATTTGACTCCAAAGGAAGCCATCGCATTTTGCTTCAAGTAATTGAAACGTTTTTATCTTGCGAACGATTCTTTTATAACCAAGTTGAGGAAATCGGTGAAAAGAGAAAGTGTAAGGAATGCAAACTCAACCCTCCGACTGTAACCCAGCTCATGACCCAGCTATACGCGGTCGCCGGTGGAATATCAATAGTATGGCCCGCCGCGGGGCACCGTGCGGTCCAATTGGAGACCAGGCTGATCATGGAAGGGTCCAGGAGTGCGTCCTTCGCGCACTGCACGAGTTGCAGGTTAACCTGGAGCAAAATACCCCCCTAGTACGGTAGCGTCTGAACTCCGGCCATGCATAAATAAAATTTGTTTATTATTTCCACATTATTACTTGTTCAATTTTGATTGACTTTAGCAATATCAATCAATCATCATAAAAATTTTATTGCTAAAATTAAATAAATTAGCAATTCGACTTTTATCATGAGATTAACCTTCTGAACCCGTTTTGGTGATTTTGTCAATTTGAAATTTAGATCTTCGAATGTGATCTTACTAAGAATGAAAAACTGGGTAGAGGTTGACTGCACTGTTCTTGCAAGACAAAAGTTTCAGTAGTTCAAGTATCTTGGACCAGCTTGACAAAATGTAAAAGAATTCAGAATTTGTTACAAAAGTAACTCAATAAGAAGTTGAATATGTACTCTATAGTTGATAACTGTAAAAGAAAAAGATGTTACAATCACAATTGGTGTGGAAAACCACATAAGAGAAAGGAGGTTTATTAAGGAAATAGGTAATACTATTTTTGAGACTGAATTGAGGATTCAACATATCAATATATGATCTAGTCCAGGATGTGAGGGTTGAATGATTATTATGCAGATGAAGACTGGCTAAGATCAAGTTGTACAGGGTGCGCGCTGGAAGGTGAAGCTTGTGTATAAGCAAAGCGCTTGACTGAAGTGTGACCGCGTTTGAGCGGGATACATACTGACGAACAAAAAAGGTTTGGACTTGAACACAAAAAGCGAGGTCCCCTGAGTTGGATAATCAAGGCTACAGAGCTATAATTTCATCGCATGTTGCATGAGAGCACATGATAGTAGTCCCAACATGTTCATTGTACGATATGACCGGGGTATGTGTCGGCTGCGGACTGTATCGTATAAACCATAAAGTTATCATTATGAAGAAACACTTTAAGGAGGGAACATCTCTACTAACCCATGATGAAGAAATTCTTTATCAATGATCGACAAAGTTTCTGAGCTCAAGCTCCAGGCACATGATCGACATTGTACGTCGGGTGGTGAGGACTGAGTGGGCCCAAGAGCCGAAGTGCGACACGCAGGACATATAGCCGGTGAGGAGGTCAAGATATCTCCGAGGCTACGCCAAGCTCCTGAGGGTTGTTGTTGGCTAAACTGAGTATTGCAATCGTCGCCATTGACGGCATTTTCACCCAAATGATAAGCAGCATAGATTTGTGAGGGATCAGAGTCTTCTTCTGGAGGAAGCTCGTCGTATTGATCACGCATCAATTCTGTGAACAGGTTCATCCAGCTTGTCAACAAGGGATAAAACAAATTAGAATATAAGAACCAGAGCCACTGCTAACCTTCTTCTTCTTCAATCAATTCATCAAGATCGAACTGCTCTTCATTCAATCCCTGTGTCCATCGTCGTCGAGCGTTAAAATTCTCCTTACGATCCGTAGCTTCTAGCATTGCATATTCTTCAGCTGTCCAATCGCTATCTGCCATCTGATCAGATCCTCCAGGCAAAAACCCATCGAGTAAGATTCTGCGAGACGTGAGCAAGCCCTTGCGTTTATTCTCTCTGATTCGAGTAGCCGCTTGTTGCCTCAATCGAGATGGAGATGAAGATCCTTGAGGCGAAAGGCGAGACTTGAAGGCCCTCTTAGAAACAGGTGTAGGTGAACTAGAAGGAGGGTCACTCGTTTGGGATGGTGAAGACCGATGTGATGAATGAAACATGGGTTGTTTGAAACCGGCCGATCGATGAGATTTGGTGGAGTCGAAACCGGAATGAGAAGAATGATTGGTATTGTTTGGAAATGTACGTGGAGCAGACAATGTGGGAAGCCAACTTGGACCTGGGCTACTGGATGCTGATGGATGAAAATTACCAATCGAAGGCTGACCAAGATGAGAATGATGAGATTGTACAAAAGTATCTTCTAATTGCATCTCAGTGTCATCACTGGCAGGTTCAGGTTCGATGAGATCGGAAAGAGGCATGAATCCTTGACCAGCCACCGGACTTGAACCCATTGGTGGATCGCAAGATGATGAGGCGATGTAGGAATCAGGTGAAGAAGATCGAGTGGAATGAGTTACGAGTGGTGAGCTGACAAGTGGGGCATAGTGAGTTGGTGAGGAGGGAAGACGCTCTAGTGGTCGAGGTTTGGATGGATGTCGACGAAAGCTCATTTTCTGAATTGAAGTGTGTTGTAAGTCGTGGTGATGAAGACAGTTTAAGTAAGTAAAGTGAGTGAGGTTTCAAACAACCAATCCAGCTGATTAGTATTGTAAACAAAATCATATACGAAACATAGTTAGGAAAAATAAGTTTGATTTCGAGATCCACAAGATGTAATACCTATTGTAAACAAAATCATATACGAAACATAGTTAGGAAAAATAAGTTTGATTTCGAGATCCACAAGATGTGGAATCTCTAATCGGAGCAGAGATAGAGTTTTGTTGGCAATAGCGTGAGAAAGTGGCTGTGCCGTAGTCGTGTACATAACACCCCCCCCACGACAAGTCACAGACAACCATGAAAAATAAATGAAATAGAAAAAAATGAAAAAATAGGTAGGGCACTCATTGTCTGGAATCTGTTCACCCGGGCTAAAAGCCTACGGAATTATTTCTGCCAGATAAAGTTCCTCCTTTACAATTTGTTTGAAAAAAACTTGAAAAGAGAAAAAAATATAATGAGAAAAATTGAAAAAAACTGAGATTTATTTGTTTAAAGGATGTTTGATATTTGCTTTATGAATTTAATTTGAAAGTTTTAATGTTTTCAGTCCATGTTCATGTAGCTGTGGTCCGAGAGCTTTTGTTAGAATGTCCGCACGTTGTGATTTTGTGTCAATCCATTTGAGAAAAATTCTTCCTTTGTATATTTGTTCATTAATGTAATAAAATTCACGATCAGTATGTCTTGTTCTTTTATTTGATGAGTTATCTTTAGCTACGTGAATTGCTGATGTATTATCACAGTGCATATTCACAGTGTTTCCATCTCCTGTTAGATCTTCTATTAAATTTCTTATCCATACCGCATCACGACACGCCGTTCCCATTGCCATATATTCGGCATGGCACGTCGAAGAAGCAACACACGTCTGTCGTTTTGACGTCCATGAAATTGGGCAGTCGAGAAAATAAGTGATGAAACCATGTGAGGAACGCGCACCTTCACCACCCCAGTTTGCGTCGACGTACGTGTGGATTGGTGTATCAATTTTCGATCGTAGCGGTTTGATGATTAAGTTTTTTATTCCGGTGGTGTTAAGATATCGAATGACGTGCTCAATAGCTTGCCAGTGCTGTTTACGGGGATCTGACGAAAATCTTGCAAGATAGTTGATTGTGTAAGTAATATCAGGTCTAGTTGCTACTGATAAATAATTTAAGCTTCCAATGGCTGATAGGTATCTTTCTCCGTCCACTTTCTCTTCATCTTCATTTGGTGATGTGGGTATTTTTTGGTTGTTCATCGGCGTCTTTGCTGGTCTTTCATCAGGTAAAAATGATTTCAATATCTTCTTCGTTAAACCAGGTTGTGATAAATAAAAACTTCCATCTTCATTTCTTGATACTTTTACTCCTACTATTTGATCTAAATTCGTTTCCCATTTAATTAATAACTTTTCTTTTAATTTTTTAGCAATCTCTAATAATAATTCATTTGAGCTCCCTGTAACACCTCCATCATCACTGTGCAACCATATAATGCATGTTTCTTTTCCTCTCTTGTAGATATACAAAGATTGGTCGTATTGACTGACTTTAAACCCCATTTCTTCTAATATTGCATGAAAATGTTTCCACCAACACCGTGCACCTTGTTTTGTTCCATATAATGCTTTAAGCGCTTCTAAGACTTTGTTCTTTTTCTTTTCTTCACACATGTAACCCGTTGGTATTGAGAAATAAACCTTAGAATCTATCGCACTATGTAAGTATGCTGATGTAATATCAAATGAGTGTACCGGCCAACGTTGGTGTGCTGCAATGGTTAACATTATTCTCAATCCTGCGAAGGTTGCAGTAGGTGCGAAAGTTTCTGTATAATCTATTCCTTCTTTTTGACTAAAGCCTTTTGCTACTAATCTTGATTTGAATTTAATTGGGTTACCGTCATCATCAACTTGTTTGTATGCAAATACCCACTTTAAATTAATGGGTACAAGCCCTTCAGGTTTATCAACTATTCTCCACACCTTCATCTTTTCCATCATTTCCATTTCACGATCACATGCCATCTTCCATTCATTTCCTTCTGATGATTTTAGAGCTTCATTATAAGATCTTGGTGGTTTCAAAATTTTAAGATATTCTTCACCACTTAACGCGTGGCTAGCAGCTACATCTTGCTTGTCTATCTTCATTTCTTCACTAAAGTCTCCTAATTTTAATGCGTTGATGATGTATTCTAGTTTATTTTTGTCAATATTTGAGTTCATTAGTTTGTTTAAAGATTTAGATGAGGTTAATTCGGTGTTTGATGATGATGACGATGATGTGATTTCTTCTGTGATGAATTTTGCAATCGCAGACGGAAAAATAGCTTTTGTTACGGGATCATAAAATAGCCAACCTTTTCCACCATCAACATAACCAATCATGTTGCATTTACGTCCTCTGTTCTCAAGTTTACCAGCTGATCGTTGACCTTCATGGATATGAACGTAGGCAACAGCTCCAAATGTCCTGATAATATCTAAATTCGGCGTTTTCCCATGAAACAATTCATATGGTGTCATGTTACCTGTGATTGAGTTAGGTAATCTGTTGTGTAAGTAAGCTGCGGTTAGGTATGCGTAACTCCAGAAAGTGTTAGGCAATTTACTGTACGATAGAAGCGTTCGTGCCATATCACCAAGAGTTCGATTCAGTCTCTCAGCCACCCCATTTTGTTCAGGTTCATAGGGATTAGAAAACTCATGTTTTATTCCTTCTGACTTCAACCAATTCTCCAATGTATTTCCAATATACTCTCCTCCCCTATCAGATCTAACTGTTTTGATTTTTACATTTGTTTCTCTTTCCCACCTCTTTATCACATTCATCAATCTTTGTGCAACCTCAGACTTATGTTTAATGATGCATACTTCGGAAAAGGATGTTGCTACATCGCGGAATGTTACCATCAATTTTTCTCCTGTCACACAGGGCGAGAAAGGCCCCGCAACATCAGTGACTATAACATCTAATAGCTTAGGTTCTCTGTTGGTTGTCCCCAATACTCTATTGCGAGTGCTTTTGCATTTAAAGCAATCCTCGCACGAAACTTCTTTTACGTGGTTTATCGACGGAAGACCGTATTCATGGTTTCTCTTAAACAATTTTGCTATACGCTTCATTGATACATGCCCCATGCGTGTATGCCATAGATGAGAGAGAAAAGGATTCGAATGCATTGCACACAGAGATAGAGAACTATTACATGTTTTTCTTTTGGATTTTTTTGATTGTAAGAACCATCTTCTGTTTTTATGAACTGCGTGTATAGTTAAACCATTTTTTAATTTTATTTTGTAATCATTTCCATTCATGGACATTTTCGCACCCTTCTCAATTAAGGCTCCGGGAGATATAATCGTCCCAGTGGCCTTCGGGCAGTAGTATACGTCGTCGATAATCGTTTCTTCACCATTGTCTGCGTTTACTCGGAGTTGTCCTTTACCCATAATAACAGCGTTCGAATCGTTAGTTGCTGTTTTTATAGGGATGGGATTTGGGAGAGGTTTGTAATTGAGCAGGAGTGAACGCTGGTTGCTTACAGCATCCGTGGCTCCACCATCCACCAGGTATTCACTCAGATACTCTTTAGGAATATTTTCGTCGGGTGTGTCGAAACCTTCAGAACTCCACCTCACAGCCGAAACTTCTACTTGTGATGGATTTTTCTCGACTTCAAGCGCATTTATCGTATTTTGATAGTTACGTTGTGATGAACCTCCAGAACGTCGAAATTTATTCGGGTATAAAACGTCAACGCTATACCATTTCTCCAAACCACCGACATTGCACTTTCTCCAATCATTCCAATGTGCACCAGACCTATCTTCGCGTCTTTCAAAACGACGACATCCACCGCTCTTATAACTATGACCAAAATCGCCACAGAAAAAACACTGACGGACTCCTGCTTTCACATTATCAATAGCAGAGCTAGGAATTTGTAATGGTTTGATGATACTGTCTTTTCGTTGGGTATCAGTCTCGGTCATTCGTTCCGGACCTCTTCTCCAACGTGCTTTAATTTCATCCTCGCTTTCCATACGATGTTGTATATTTTGGAAAGATGATTGTTGAGGGAAACGGGATTGAGTAGATATGGAAGATCTTCCAAAAGTTTGACGTTGATTATTGTTTCGAAAAGATGCTGCACTGATTGAAACAGAATCCATTGCGTTACTTAAACTACTGATCGTTATGGTTTCAGAAGCGGTCTTCTCGCGTGCCAGATGAATTTGAATTGCGGATTTGATATCAAGTAATGAGAAATTCGGCTTTTTGTCATCAAATCTGCCGTCGAGTTCTTTGTTTATCTCTTTGGTCATTTCGGGTGGCATATGTAGTTGATACATTAATCCACGGACAGAGTCACTGGTCCACGTAAAACCAGTTGACTCCATTTCGCTGATGAGTGAGTCAATAGTTGACATGTGCGTCAACATTTCGGTTTCATTGAGGTCAAGTCTCATGTGAATCAATTTTGAGAATAAAGCGAATTGGTTCGTTCGGCCACCACGTCTGAAGTGGCGTTGAATGGCCTGCATCGCCTCATACGCAGTAGTCGTATCATCGGTCAGGTCCTTGAGACGTTCAGCGATAGTATTCGATATGATGGTGTTGGCGATTTTGTCTCGTTCTCTGTTAATATATACAGTTACGTCTTTGGGTGTGTCGTAGTAATCTATGATGCTGAAGAGAGTTTTCATCTGACGCATCGCGTTCTTTTTCCATTGAATGAAATTAGAACCATCCTCAGCAAGATGTGTAAAATCTGTGCATGAGGGAAGTAGTTTAGTTGCACGTTCGAGTTCTCTGTCGGCGTTGGCCTCACTGATGGCATCGTTCGAAGCCATTGATGGTCGTGTAGTTGTTTTTAGATTTATTGGGTTTAGGTTGAAGCGTCTGGTGTTTGTAATAAAAGGTATTGGTTCGATTGATGGATAAGATATCGTTGGTCGATTGGGAAAGTAAGATGGAGTGGTATTACTAGTTAGATTTAGGTTTGATACAGCTCGAGTAAGTTCCGATACTGATTCCGGAGTTGTTGATGTATACGTAGAGTCAGGTGGGGAAGGAGGTAAAGGTGGTAACGTTAAAAGATAGTTAAGTTCGGCGTTATCGTCAGCGTTAGTGGGTTGTACTGTAGACGTTAGAAGGATCGGTGATAATAGTAAAGAGATTTCAGATAAGGTTGGTGATGGTAATGGGGGAAGGGAAGATAAAGTTGGGAAGATTTCAGAAGTTTGTGGATTATTATTGAGTAAATCGTTCGTATTTTTCTTAGTTCGACGTTTTCGTTTAGCAGGTGAGCGTGGATGGGTGGAATAGTTCCTACTCCTCGTGTTCATTCGTAAGTAGGTAACGCGGGCTCATAACCTATTGTAAACAAAATCATATACGAAACATAGTTAGGAAAAATAAGTTTGATTTCGAGATCCACAAGATGTAATACCTATTGTAAACAAAATCATATACGAAACATAGTTAGGAAAAATAAGTTTGATTTCGAGATCCACAAGATGTGGAATCTCTAATCGGAGCAGAGATAGAGTTTTGTTGGCAATAGCGTGAGAAAGTGGCTGTGCCGTAGTCGTGTACATAACAATTAGGTCCTGAAGTTCAGTTGAGTTCAGAGAAAAAAACAAATACTTAAAAAACAATTGCATAATCTAAGCTTGACGCGCTGGTCTATCTTACAGCCCCGATACGTCATCTCCAGTTTCATATGTACACTGACACGGTACCTTTCAGGCGTCTGACTCGCTTCGTCCGGTCACACGCCACAGAAATCTTCAGGCAGCAAATCACAACAGGATGTCAAGGAAAGCCAGAATTAGAAGAAACAAATCAAAGAGAGTGCACCAATTTATAAAGACCAACATTTTCAGACCGATAGCCTCCTTTGAAAGGACAAGCGTTGGATCTTGTCTTGAATGGGAACGTTTCTACTGGTAGCTAACAAATCTAACCACATGTTGAGTAAAGAACAAGATAGATAGAGGCAAATCAATTCCTGATCTGCCACTCTCTAGGATCATGGAGAAAAAAACTACAGAATAGGTTTTCTTCACCACATCAAAGCATCACTGACATGTCTACAAGGAGTTGTGCAACCAATTTGAGCATTAGCGTTGAAGAGACAATTCTGGGAAATAATGTAGATAGATGACTAGGAGAGGAAAAAAGATGTATCAGTGGATCTTCAATAAAGAGGAGTCAGAGATCAGCAGGATTGGTCTGTAATGGTACATGCAAGTATGTATATATTGATGCCTAAGAAGAAGGGTTCAGGCCATGAGGGAACTGATAAAAAAGTCATCATATGAAACTCACTCCTAAATCACAGGAATTGGGTCAACAAAGACTGTACTGCACCATCAGACTTGTCCTAAGGCTACCTCTGTTGTAGAGTGTTGTGTGTACAAGACTACGCCACAGCAGGTCATGTGCTTGTTGTACAGTTTCTAGTAGATATAGTCACCCCAAGCTTAACTAAGCCTTGAAGAGGGGCTTACAATAGACTTGTGTTTTTTTGGCAAGTGAGCTCCAAAAGTTATGTCCCCTTAAGTGGTTTTTCCACTTCTCCTCAAATCCTAACTTTACGATTTTGCAAGGCCCAAGTATGTTTTTCTTCACAAGATGGTACATACCCTTGTACCACTTTCATTATCCACTCAGGCCTGTGGCAGTTTCAGAAGACATTGCCAAAATTGATTGTTATGTTGTCCTGTAACAGCTTAGGCATGCCTGTACAGGCTTTCCATGAGATTTGGGAGTTTAGTGCTTCACTCAAAATTTGGCCAAGACAGGCAAAAGCTGAAGCCCCATGTGTTTTGTCTTGATATTTGCAGTTTTTGAATAGTTAAATGTTTCAGCTTTTTTGGGAAAAACAGGCAGTTAGGGTTTTTGATTTGGGGTGCGCCAGGGCACTCTTTTTTGAGTTTTAAAAGGCGTGCCTTTGGTGGGGACGTGGGGGCGCTTCCAAAAAAACAATCTGAAAAAGACAAGGAATCAAAGCCTTTCATGGGCATAGGTTTCTTTGTATTTTGTACGTCAGTTGAGCACCTATACTGTAGATAAACCATTAATCACATAAAGACATATTCCTTGTTCCAATCCTCATCTTCAGGAGGAGAGTGAGACACATCAACCATATTTGTATCACCTAAAGCTTTTTACATTTTTGCATAGACTGATGTTGAAGAGTGTATCTATTTATTCTAATCCATCTAATTAAAAATCTTTGGGGTCATCATCATCATCAAAATGAAATCTACCCTCAAATTCTTGAAGTTGATCTATATCTTCAAACTGTATGTCTTTGAGCTCATCATTGGGCTTGTCAACAGTGTGGTCTTTAGTTTGTTTTGGGTTCTCAGATTGAAGATTAATATCAATCTGAGACATCATCTTGAGGGTGGTGACATTCATACATAGGCAAGACTGTGTCTTCTGAGCGGACATACCAGAAAACAGGCTTTCAACCCCAGCAGTGTGAGCTACAATCTGAAGGATCTTCACAGATAATTTTTTGAAATTGTGGGTTTTTGGAGTATTGGGTAGTCTTAGCCAATACTCCATCTCTGATGATGCTAAAGCAAGGTCAATGTCCATGTTGATTGACATCATTTGAATTTTATAAAGTGAATAAACTTACATTTAAATGGCATTCAAAGCGGGCCCTCTGAATTGTAGTAGTGTAAGACCTGGTTGAGTAAATTGATACTCTCATTTTTGCTGTATTTTCATTTCTTAGCAATCTTGATACTTTGTTGAGTCATGTAATCAACACAAAACCTGCAAGATTCAGTGATGTTCTGGCAATTCAGTGTAAGCAAGAAGCCAACAATATAGGCTGGTTCTTCAAAAAGTTGGATTTGTTTGTTGATGGTAGCCATACAATGAGATATGAAAGTGAATATTCAATCCCAACTTGATTCTTGTTGAGCTGTATATACATATTGATGACCTCCCTCCACACATCACCAACTGTTTTATTGGCATGTTCTAGCGTTGCAATGGCATTGACCACTGGTTGTAGTGATTGAAGCAATGTATCATTTGAAGCAAAGTGATGTTGGTTGACAACAAGGTCACAGATGTTCTTCTTGATGGAAGGACTGTCAATAGATCAACTTTCAGCAGTCTCGATACGTTTCAAAACCCAAGCTCATGCAATTGAACATACAAGCAAAATTGAGCAAAATAAAACATCTCTCATCATTAAATGAGCCAGGATACTCTTGGTGATGAATTTGATCTCATGCAAACAGCATTGTAAAGTGAAAATGCCCAAAAATTCTTCAGAAACCATTTTCTGGTAGGGATCAAAACAAAGGATAAATTCATCAGATGGTTATAAATTTAGAAAGAGTTTATGTTTGAATAGTTAAGCAAAACTTGAACATCACCAAGGGGCAATCACAGACTGAAGCATTAATTTGATTGAATCTAGTTAAGTCAAGTCCGCAGTTAGTGTTCTCCTCCGTGCCTGGTGGTTGATGTGGTGAGGAATTGTTTAGTTGAAATGTCAGTAGTCGTCCTTCCAAACCTGCTAGTCTTTCAGCTGATTCTTTTGCTGCCATAATCCTATCCTCTTCTAATTTGGTGATTTTCAACGCTGGTTCATTGGCTGCTTGTAAACCCGCGTGTTGAGTTTGTAGGATTGCTCTGAGGAGATCATTGGTTGAGGGAGATGTCAAAGGCAACAATGATGGATGTGTTTATTCAGTGGTGTTAGCCATGAAGGAGGTTTGCAAGCAAGACGGTAGATTAGGTTTACTAGTGGCTTGTGAATGTTGGCCAAGTATGAGCTGTTTTTCTTTGCACAGGATCTGAGAAACTCGAGCTCAAAACGGAGAACAAGGGAATTCACCGGGTATTGGTCTTTGAGGGGAAGCTGGTGACAAGGGTGGGGGCATTTGAGTCTTTGCGGTAGCAGGTAATGGTCTGGGAGGCGACTTCCTGCCGGGAAGATTAGCAAAGATGCCTTTTTCTGTTGTATGACGATCTGCCTGTTTGATTGGACGTTGGTGATAGTTTGGGGCTGAGTTTGACCTTTAAAGTAGGCCTTCTGGGTTATCTGATCAATTGGTGAGGGGTTCACTCAAAGTGAGTTGGGTGGTACAGGAAGTGGATTTGGATTCATACAATGAATCAACAAGGTTGATGATTGAAAATCCAGGGAGCATTAGATACAATAATTCAAGATAGGTTCAAGAATAAAAGGGGTAGAGGACTTGAATTGTCCTCACTAAAAGCAATGGCTCTTATTGAAACTAATGGGCTGAGGGAACTGAGATCTACAAAGAGATCTTGGATCGATTTCTGGAACCAAAGTTTGCGGTTTTATTTCTACCTCCAAAGGATAACAATCTAGATTGGTCTAGATTCCCTAAAGAACGGGTACAATATATAATAAAAGAAATAATATAAAAGAAAAAGATTAAGCTCACCTAACTCCAAAGGACAACAATCTAGATCAGTCTAGATTCCCCAAGAAGTTAGTACTGTGTGTGGCAAATGAAAATTCAAAGGTCATGAAATTATGTATAAAGCTATGTGGTTGTGATTTGTTTGTAATGGAGTTGACTACAACATTACAAGAATGATCAATGAAGGTAGTGTTAAATTCTATCTTAAAGTGGGAAATTTACACTCTGACTTATAGAGGTTCCCTGTAGATTTAGAGTTTCTTATATCAGGATAATCCCTTGTCTGATATAAGCAATATTCAAGGACTACTTCCTAAGGCGTAATTCCACAAATGGATATTAAAAGTTCTGCTGACTATGGAGTCTAATCAGGAGCTAAGATGGATTTGCACACACAATATGAGCAACAAGAGACAAAGTAAAAGTCCTAAAAGTCTTGGAATCAGGCTCTTAAAGTTTGTATTTATGATAAGCAAAGTTCAAAGGTTCTAAGGAAATGAATGAAGCTATTTGTAAAGTTATTGTATGATAATGTGATGATCTTTACAAATGATAGGATCTTCAAGGCTTTTATAGTCTGAACCTTGGAATTCCTTCACACTACAGGGGTACTCAGATTGTGGTTTTGAGGTTAGGTTTATGACAGCAATACTGTTACTATTGCTTTGTAATTATATCTCAGGTGTTATGTATGTGTTACAGCTGTAAAATAAGGGGTGTCAAGTTTGTTTTTTTACAACAAAAAAATACAAGACGGCAATTTTTTTATTTTTTAACGTTAAAAAAACTTAGCCATGTTCATAAAGAAGATTTGTTCACCATGATTAAGGCTTTTGTAGACTCTTGCCTTGATGATCCACCCAGAATGGGAAAACAGCCGGGAAGAGGATGCAAGGTTGTCCTGGCATCCACTATTGAGCCCACCTGGTTCTGAGAGTGAACCGGTCAAGGTGGCGCCTCTGATTGTGTATTGTAAACTTAGCTGTCCACGTTTTACGCAAACGGGATACATAAATCTTCTCCTGTTTGCATAAAATTTGTGTAAATTTATGCTACAGCAGGAGAAATATTACATGGTATAAACCGTAAAAAAACAAACTTGACACCCCCTAATATGTGGAGTTTGTGGCTATATGAAAGTTGTTTATGTGTACACTCTGTCATATCATTTATACACATGTTACATATGCGATTTCATATGTAACTTGACTCTTGAGACTGAGTCTTGAGTTGTAATCATTGATGTTTTTATTAGTATATGTCGCCCATTGTTACTATGTTTTAATACTCAGGGCTGACATCTTTCTTGTTAGCTTTGGGCATATCTTGATGACGTGTTGATGTAAAATTCATATTGTTTGAAGTCAGGATAGAATTAATCAACTTCAAACTCTTCCAATTGAGTGTGAGGGAAAATTGAGGTGGTTTGTAGGAAGTTGTCTTGATTTATGTGGCCCATTGGCCTAGTTATATAACCAGGGCACACCACCCCCAATTCCAGCCTGAGTGGGCGTCCTTTTCAGGCCACACCCACCATGTGACTTGGAAGTGAGCCAACCATACTGGTTGATCTATCTGTCATGACCTTTACAGCTTGTGGCTCATGCTTGTCAGCCCTTGGAATGCAAAAACACCAAGCCAGGATCACAATGGCCTTTAAACTCACCAATATCATCTGAAGGAAATTGTGGGTGCTGATGTGGTCTCTGGAAGAGGGACAGTGGGAGGGTTTACATACCTTGAAATATTCTTTGCTACCTTGTAGATATGAGTCTCATCCAGTGTAGGGCTGTGACCTGGACCTGGCCCCACCTGGCCAACTGTGCACAACAACTTCCACAGAGCTGACAGTCCCAGCCTTGGGGCATTTAAGCCTAATTGATAAGAGTGACCAGATGCCCTGGGGGGGCCTTGGGCACCCCAGCTGGGACGCCAAACCTTTTTCCACTGGAAATGATCCAAAAATATACCCTTTCCAAGGTTTTTTTTGCGTATATCTTAGCCTGGCCCTGCCTGGAAACTCAAGGCCGTGGGTTCAGGCAGGCCCTGGTTGGCCCTGCCTGTTTCTCACAGGTCCTTGGGTCTACACAAGGCCGGGCAAAGCCCCGGGCAGCCCTGTCACACTCAGGGTTGGGTCACAGCCCTAATCCAGTGCACTCCTAAATTTCATGCATCTAGGACATTCCCTTGACAGATGAAGCTTGCTAGCTTATGAGCAGGTCTGGGAAATGTCCAAACTTGAGTCAAGAAGAAAAAGTAAAGCCTTTCATTAAGCCTGTATCTCAATGATAAAGTGCCGTCCAAGAAGGATGAAAAAAGCTTTCTAGTACACAATGCTCTCAATGAAGAACAGTCAGGATTGAATCATCTTCAGAGGCATTGTTCAAGATGTATGAAGCTCAACGTGGCAAATGCTGACACATGCGGTTTCTCGCATGCTATCGGATTGGGCACCACTTGGCATTGACCACTTGGCATTGTTGTCGCACAAGCTCAAGACAAGGTCATGTGGCAATGATTTTTCACAATCAGACACTACACTGGCATACTTGACTATACCCAGGTGGTACCGACCTGACAATGCTTGCTCAACATCCTGGTCAAGTAGGTTGTAGATGGAAAAAATTAACACAGGTGGAGTGAACATCAAGACAAACACAACGAGATGATCAGAGAACTGGTTTGCGCCTGTAAGACTCAAGTTCACCTTACTAAGGCCATGAAGTTATTACATTGCATACGACAGATCAATCAAGGTGCGAGAAGAGTGGTGAGGAACTTTTCACCGGCTGGGATCATCTTGGCAGTGTGCTTCTTGGGTTGAGGACCAGCGGCAGCTGCCTTGAGGTTCTTGGCTTGTTTCAAAGTCTCGTTGCGGATGGCGACCCTAGCGTAAGGGTTGAGACGGAAGAGCACAGCTCGGTTCTTGAGAGGGTTCTTCTTCTGGGTGAATGGTCGCTTGATGCGGGTTGGGCCAGCTGGCTTGAGGACAGCTCGAACCTCGTCCTGGTTGAAGCAGTCATATAAGCACGTTGCATACGGTTCAAGATGAAAATGACTTACAGAGTTGATGACACGCGTGATATCAGCATTACCGACTTTGGAAACGGGAAGACTGCAAGTGAGGCGGACAAGGTCAGATTCCAAGGAAAGTCTATCATGTTCATGAGCAAGAAAGACTTACGAGTAACCATTTTTGAGTGCCGATGGCTTGTCGTAGGTGCCATAAAGATCATCGAGTTGGGCGAAGGCGCTAGCAGTCCAGATACAGAAACGACCGATGTGACCACCAGGGGCGAGCTGAAGGAGGTTGAGGCGGTGAACGGAGATGATTTCCACACCGGGAAGATTGCGGAATGCACGTGTGATACCCTTGTCTTCGTTGTAAATGATGAGAGGACCACGACGTTGTCGGTAACGGCGGCCACGCATCTTACCCTTACCAGCACGCATAGTTCGCGAGGAAGAGACTTTGAGAACGTCAGGTTGAGCAGCCAAAGCCTTCATCACATTGGCAGCGTCGCGGGTCTTTTGAAGCGATTCGATTTCGTCAGACACTACCAAAGGAATTTCTTGGACCTTTTCGATTCGGTGACCGCGAGCGAGAACCAAAGAAGGTACAGCAGTAGCCGCGATGGCAGAAACGGTGGCGTAACGACGTTGTTTGAGGTTCGTCTTCACATGCCACTTGCGCCAGATTTTGGTTGGCGCAAACATACGACCACCCCGACACATGTTGCCGAAGGCAGCCTTCGCAAAGCAAAGCAAAGCAGGTGTAAGCAACGCACAAAGGGTGATCTGAAGATTCACGAGCGACCTCACCTGGCCGGATCGGTGCGTACCACCGCCGCCGACACGAGGAATTCGAGCAACTGCACGACCAGTACCCCAAGACTCTGCGGAGGTCTGTTCACCGGCCTTGGATGATACGGCGTAAGGCTGTCGGTTGTTCTTGGCGAGGTTCTTGTGGATTGCAGCAATAACGTCGTTCCTGATGGGGACTGTGAAGACGGCTGGTAACGGCACGGTGCCAGTGGAGGCGCCGGCAGGAGAGCGGACATTGACAACCTATGAAAGCGAATCGAAATGGGGATTAAGACGACGACGAATGTGAGAAGTTGTTGAGTCGAAGGTCAAATGGCAGCTAAAGAGCTTACAGGTCGAGAAGCCATCTTGAGGATACGGATCGGTAGTCGAAAAAAGGGGTCTTACCTTGGTGGGTGGGGCAGAATCAGGCGTGAGCTAGTTGGCCGCTGAAGGAACACGGTACCTTGGGTTGAGTGATATCATCATTCGAAACCTACTTTGTGCTCAACTTGTCCAAATTCCAGACGTAGGGTTACGTACGATCCACCAGCCTCGACCTTAGTAACCACACACCCTAAGACAATGACGCATCTTATGCATCTTCTCGCCATAAGCCTGGCAGCCCAACAGAGCGTGCAATTGAGCTGAATCCAATCCCTGACCCTTGACAAGGGGTTATGCCCATAGTCCCGGAATGTCGTCAGCTGCCTCTGACTCTACTAGAAAACCGAACTAAATCAGCTCACTTGAACAACAACGATCAAAAGTTGAGGAACAAGCAAATATTATGCTTTTGATTTGAGACTGGTTCTTGGAGCATGCTTTGTTTTTACAAAATGCACCATCACAATTTTCCAGAAAAAAACGATGAGACATAAGACAAGGGTTGGCAACAGACATGTGGGAATTGATCATGAACTTGGCATACTTGGAATAGCTCCAGTCATGGCCTGACTGACAACTTAAAGCATGTTGAGGTTGGAATTGGGATCATTTGGGCAAAATTTATAGACACTCCCAAAGAGGCGTGTTTTCTGCTCAGAAAACAACATGATCACTCAACAAAATGTGTAGAGGCCAACAAATCTTACTTACAGGCTCACATCCATCAATCTGAAGATTTTTTGACGATGGTTATTGGGTGAAGTACAAAGGTACTAACACCTTGGAAAAATGTGATTAAAATCTGTAACAACTGCTTTGAAAATGGGCCCTGAACTGTCATAGCATCATTTTCAAGTCTTAAAACCACTATAACTCGAGCAATTCTGCTCCGAACCAGTTGGTTCCAAGTATATTAATACAGACATCTGTCTCTCTACAACTCTTGTTCTTGACCCAAAGATAAATTTGGCTGACGAAAAGGTATTGCTCAATTTTGGCCTTTGGGAATACAACTTGATAACATCTTTCTTGGACTGGCTACAAATCTAGTAGCTTTATAGAGTTTGTGGAAGTGTGAAGCATCAAATAGGAAACCTTGACACTTTAGGGATGAATTTTAATTTCTGGCACAAATATTGAACCATTTGTTACAGTTGGTAATTGAATGGTTTTTGATGTTTGTTCTTAGTACACATCAAAAAATATAAAAAAATAAACAGATTGATGGTCCTGAACCCAGGATTTGAAATGAGATATTATTGTAATTTTGACTTTTTCTTGCCCACTACATGATTTTGTGTACCATTATATTTGTTTTCTGCACAGAAAACATCATCTGTCTTGTAGCTTTGATGTCCAGCGTCAACTATGTACAGCGGTTATCATAAAGGTTGCTTCCTTGAATTTTATCTCTCAGCTGTTGGGAGCCATCAAGATTGGAATCTTGGCCTGGAATGCTGATCATCTTAAATGTGATTTGATGACATATATGTATGTATAACTTCTATCCATCTATCTAGCTCTGTCTTAAGTCCAATTTCTGATTTGTATTTCAGTAAATTGCATATTTTGACAAATACTCATTCAATCTGATGTGTATATACAGAAAGACTAATAGAACTGTCCAACATCTGCATAAGAACTACCAACATAGATGGTTTGAGTTGAGAAATCCAAAGTTTCTTTCAATGCAAAACCTTGGACAGATGTTGTCCAAGGTTTCTTTCCAAGGTATCTTTATGAGCCAAGAGAGATCTTGGCTGAGAAGTAAAACCTGGGAGCATTGGGGATTTGTATTTCTTATGAGAATTCTCTGGTCACCATACATCCCCCTCTACAAACATACCTTGTTTAAGGGAGGAAAATACAGCTTGATTGAGGAGGAATATGTTGATCATCCCAAGCCTAAACCCCAACCTCAAAAACACCCAATGGCTGAAAAGATGAGATCCAAAAAAGCCACCTGTACAAGAGCAGCTTTATAATCTCACATCAAATCTCACAGTTGTTGCCTGCAATTCAAAGTTTAGCAATATTAAACTGAAAATTCCAGACAAGCTCCACACTTTTAAGCTCTACTTTGGCTTTAATTTTTAAATAGTCAAATTTCTTCAAAATCTATGCAACCACTGTCTCCTTTCTTTTACTCATTCCCACGTCCAATTTGTATGATTCATCAATCAATGCAAGACCAAAGTTTTGTGTCTACCCAGACTTTTTTGTTGTTCCTATTCTCAATTTTCAATCATGACTTTGATTTTTCACTTTCAACCTGTTTAATAGTGGTACTCAAGGTAAGTATGTACGCATACATATGCAAACATACGTAGATCAGGAATGTATTGAAACTGCCATTTTGCCCGCCAAAACATGTCATTTTGAATTAGAAAATGACATTTTGGGTTGGAAATTGAAGTTTTGGACATATGTAATGACATTTTGGATGTGTGCTCAATCTATGTTTTGCTACATATGTACACATACACTAGAGTATAGGCGGGTCAGCCCGCCAATAGATAGAATGTGTTGCGGCCACCAGACCTAAACATGACTGCGCAATAGCATAAACATTACATCATTTACCTCTTCTTCTTCTTCTCACTCAACGCAGCTGACAATTAAAGAGATTCATCTTACTTCTATAAAATGTGTAATATACAAACATTTTTATATTTATTAAATTGAACAAAACAGTATATCAAATTCACCATGATAACACAAACCAGATATGTCTTGCTTCTGTCAGTCTCCACTCTCACGGACTACCATCAACCTCACACACAGTATACAACATATGACCGAAAATGATTAAATGTCATCAACCAGCTCCCGACATACTATATTCACCGTTTCTGGTGCCATTTGTGAACTCGCAGTGACCAAGCGCATGTTACTTAAACTGCTACATCGCGATAGTGCGACATATAATTGACCATGAGAAAAAACCGGTGACGACAAATAGACACCCACTTTTTCCAGGGTTTGCCCTTGTGACTTATTCACAGTCATAGAGAACGCTGCTGTAATGGGGAATTGGTGGCGTGAGAACGGTACTGGCTGATCAATGGTTCCTCGGTGAATCATTTTCATTTGGGGCAAAGCGACCACCTCTCCTTTCTTGGGCCCCGTTATAATCATGCATCGCAGGACCTGCACCGCGACCGTCATCACAATCATGCGTGTTCCATTACATAGACCAGACCCTAAACAGAGATTCCGCATAAGCATGACTGGCTGCCCAATCTTCAAACTCAGCCGATGTTCTGGAAACCCTACAAAATCGATGGCATTGATTATGTCGATAGACGTGGGCTCATGAAACGTAGGATCTGCCTCATCTCGCGATATAGACACGAATGGATCACCCGGCAGCTTCTTCAACATGGCTTCGTTTATTTCCTTGACTGTTTGATGTAATGGGGTAATTATGCTTCGCTTGTGGTAATAGTCGCAGATTCTATTCCAGTCGTTTTTCCCCGTGAATTGGAAAATGTCATCATACACCCAGTCAATGAGACTCTTTGGAAAGGGCGTGAATGGCGTAACGGTTTCAAAATGGACATTTTCAATGCGAACCATTGCCTTGTTCTTCTCCTGTAGTTTTCCTTCGCCCAACTTCAACAACCATTCCGCGAATCGCTTCCGTTGGCATTCCTCTTCGCCTTCGAGACTCTGCAAGCGTCGATTAACTTTCAACTTGAACGTCTTGACAAGCGACCATATAGAGGATGACTTGAGACACGCTCGCTTCTGGTCATTCAATGACCCATGCCTAACTACTGGCAGTATCTGTCGGAAATCGCCGGAAAAGATGATACTCTTTCCGCCAAAAGGTTTCTCAATCTTGCAAATATGTCTCAATGCTCTGTCTACCGCCTCGACGTCATATCTATGTTGCATGGTAATCTCATCCCAGACCAGGATTGGAGCCGCAATTATTCTTAGACTCTTTTTGCACCTTCCATTTAAATCGCAATTCGCGTCGGCATCGGGCGGGATTGGGATGTTAAAGGCGTAATGAGCTGTTGTACCTCCCAGCATTAGGATTGCAGAAACTCCCGATGATGACACGCTGACAGGCGTCCCAATGAAACCATTGAAATAATGTAGGATAGTATTAAGTGTATATGTCTTTCCAGTGCCCCCGGGCCCATCTAAGAAACTGATTGTTTGAACACCTACACGTTGTCCCTCTTGTACATATTCTAATATAGCTTTTTGTTCAACGTTAAGCATTGATACCTGCTGATTGAACAAAATTTTGCTATCTTCAGGAGTAATATTCGAGTTCCTAGATCCTGTGAGCCCCAGAAGGGACAATTTCAATCCAGTCCCTATTATTTCACTGCTCAAGCCTACGTCTCCAAGACCTTTACCCATATCCTCTACCAATTGTCCCAACAAAAGCACTCCGTATCCGCTTCGGGTGGTGTCGTCAATTGGAACGGGAAAGCCTAGCTCGATTAAACGCGCCTCGCAATCCTCCGTCAATTCAATCGAAAACTCATTCCATAGTGCGTCTGGCGCAGCGACTTCCCCGTATACTAATATCAATGCCAGTAAATGTCGCAGTTGATTCGACGACGACCAATGTGAAGCTTCCCTCATAGCAGCTTGATGATGCTTGTCAGAAGCGAGAAGGCCCAGCTTATCCGCCGCCTCACGAAAGCTCGAACACTCGTATCCTTGTACGGTTCTTAAATGTCTGAAGGATCTAGGACCTCGCACGCAACAAAGGAGCATTCTTAAATAATATTTATCGCCATCGCTTAAATTCGAATAGTAAAGTCTCCCTACTGTCGACTTAGGATGGAGCCTCTTTTGGAAAGCTCCTTTATGCCATCAAAAATACCTCGGTACCTCCGCGTAAAGTAACTCTCGCGCAGGGACATCGTTTAATCCCACTGCGCCCTCGTCACATAACCTGAAAAACTCCGTCAACGTAGAAGTCGGAGGTGGTTGCAATTCCACCCTAGAAATGGCCTGCTGACCATCTACAAAATATACCATTTGTTGATTTTCGAGATGGAGCGGAAGTCTCATGACTGGAGGGAAAGATGAATTCATCGGCAGTTTCATTAACCTGTAAGCAGCTGACCAAATGCACGGAAATCAACTTTAAAGCATCATCAACTCCATTGAACCTTAGACAGAACATTACCTTCAGGAGCGCTAATGTAGCGATAATTCTGGAATTCCAGCAATTCGTCATGAACATAGACTTTTTCTATATTGAGAAGAGAAGTCAATGTCAATAAATTTCACTGGCCTATGCAGTACGACCAATACTCACTTCCATCTGTTGCTGTCACTTCCATATAAACTTTTGTTCGATCGTGGCCTTTCGTTAGATACTTATACAGATATCGGATCGGTTTGGTTCCAACAGGGATTTCCACGTTTATGTGGCACTCCAGAAGCAATAACAAGTATTTGTTGTACGGGACAACATGGCCATTGGTAAAGACGGCACCTCCTTTCTTCACCTTTCGACCATCATTTGGACGCTTGTAAGCTGGAAACGCGTCGTCTGACAAACATGATTCTTCGCACGACGGTTTAGGAAATGATAGTCGACATCGCCCGTCCTGATAACACGACATCCCCTTCCGACAGGGTCCATGAAGCATATGCGATGTTACCAAGTCATGTAATTTCGCTTCCGTTTTCGGATCAGGTATTGTTGCCGTAACAAGGCTGTCTACGTCCTCGGCTGTTACCGGCTTCGACTTCTCGTCGACAATGAACAACAAGTGAGCGTGAGGGAGCCCTCGTTTTTGGAATTCGACGACCATGAGATTAGAAATGACCACACCAAGACGTTGATGGTCAACAATTTCTTCAATCAACTTTTGTAACTTTAAATGGAAAACCCGTGAAACAATATCGGGACGGTCTTGAGCAGTTTCACCATATCTCAATTCGTCTTGTATTTCCTTCCAATTCGGATTCGCCGTCATGGTGATAAATAGACTTGGGTTCCCGAACTCTCTTACCAACGCCATGGCGTCATGAAACAGCTGGTTCATGTCTCGTGGACCCCCCTTGAAGGAAGAGGGTAAAATTATTTGTTTTCCCGCAGGCTCTTGGTTCTCATTGAAGGCTTCTTTTATGCCTTGATAGAGTTCGGCTCGGATCTTCTTTTGATTGTACCTTATATAGTCTAGCTTCGATCTCTCAACACAAAGATATAAATCGACGATTAGTTGTTGGGACAGGCGCCGCCCATGAATAAACGGGTTGAATCTATCTTCGCGCTCGAATATCATCCATGCGCCCCATTCTAAGTTTGTAACTCGGTATTCTTTTTGCTTTCCTGAATTCAACCCACTATCAGATCAATGGTCTTTGCGAATTTATGCACAAATCACTCACGTCCGATGTTGGTCCCTTTCGACAGTGACACGTAATTATCATCCCATTGCTGCGATCCATATGGTAGTAGAAGTGGATATCGAAGTGATAAATAAGGCGTATGAAGATCTGTCATATATATTATCTTTCCATCTTTCCGGTTGACTTTAATATGCCTAGGCTTTGCATCTAAAAAACTTCCCTCTTCTACGATTGCTGCAATATCAGTAGGCTTAGGTTTATTATACGTCTTGATGTCTCTGTTGTCTGGCGCTAACGACTTTAAGAGAATGGTTAAATTTTCTTCAGTTTCGAGAATCTCCGCGGCGTTCCTAAAAACCTGAGCATAAGGATTTACGCGATGTAAAATGTCTTGTAACTTTCTGATTATATGGCGTGTGACTTTCCCCTCTTTGAAATGAACCAATCGTTTATCTACTTCTCCTTCTCCGCCGTCCCCTAGCATGAATATCTGCGCGAAGCTCGCAGCTTGGTCACTTTCTGGATATAATGCCGGGATCTTATGCGATAATTGGCCGGATACTTTGAAAGTATGGACGCCTTTTTGGCCCATGACGCTGCGATCTTGTTTGCAACCCAACGATGAAAATGACATGGCGTTGTTATAGGAAGTAATATTCATCTGGAAATCTCTCGCGTCTGCAAGCGAGGTCAATGAAAAATTTGAAATCGGTTGAAGCAATAGCCGGGGCTTACCTTTGGAAGAGGAGGTGAACAACTCGAGCAAGTCACTTGGCAGGGGTGGTCCATCAAAATCGGCCATTGGTAATTTAACGTCCCCATACTGACAACAATTCAAGTACTCTTCTTCAGAAGCCTTAATATTGACTTTGGTTCTTTCCTCGCCCCATCTTAAAGCTCTGCAATGCTTGCACACATGGTTCATGGGCCCAAGTAAGTAAGGAAATTGTCCAGGAAATCGCGCGAGTAATGACTGTTCATTGTTGTCCGCCACTGATGGGGCTGCCAATCCAACGACACGTTTCCCCATGTTTTGTCCAAGCCGAAAAACTGTTACTCGAGATTTGAAAGATAAATGAAGCCCCTGGATAAGGCTGGACGTCGAGATTTGAAACGAGAGAATCGCAATCTACAAGTAATTATAAAAGGGCTGATGATGATGAATATATAGTGAGGTCTAAAGTTTTCAACACTGGCGACTGCGAATATAAGAAGCGATGGATAAATAAAGGCAAGGAGACTTCAACCGCAAAAGGAAATGAACATGGTGCATGGAGGGAATGAAATTACTCGGTGTTTACTTATGGATACTAAAGCCTTTTTGGAATACAGCTATCGGTTATTGCCAAATGTGGCAGCTAAGCGAACTCAATTCTCGACAATAATGGGATATGCCATACTAATCATCATAGTCATGTGCATATACTCACGAAATTCTATACCGTTGATAGGGCATCATTGTGAGGAGAATTTGGATAAGGCGATCCATGGCTTTCTACATACAAAGAACACAACGGATACTGCTTACTTACACGGATACATCTTATGATTGTACACTCCTAGAGAAGCCGTGGTATATGTTTCTTCTCAATTGCACCTCCATTCCAAAGAATTCTTGTAAACAATGAATGATAGTCCATGTATCCAATTCCCTCCATCTCGACATTGCCTTCCATTAATGATCCCTCTCAGCAATATCGCTCAGGCGTCTTTCCCGCTCAATGCGGTGAGTCATTGAGTGTAATCATCGCTACATGAGCGGTCGAGATAAATATCCCTCTCTTTTAAGAGGGATTTTATGGTGCGACGATAAGCCGCAATAGGACTTGAATGTCTTGTTGCCCTGAGCTTACTACACATG
Organism: Melampsora americana; assembly: GCA_022264835.1. Taxonomy (NCBI): domain Eukaryota; kingdom Fungi; phylum Basidiomycota; class Pucciniomycetes; order Pucciniales; family Melampsoraceae; genus Melampsora; species Melampsora americana. The sequence continues at coordinate 29,209 of JAIFHY010000149.1, read as the reverse complement.
ATAGCCAAGGAATGCGCGTCGCTGCACCAAATTGTTAAAGATTAGGGAGAATGCTTTCACGAACATGCTGTTTGATTGTTTCCTAAGTGGCATCTTTAAACATAAGCCTCACTCGCTTTTGACTCATTTGTTATGTGAATCAGGTAATATCGACCTCGATTATTTTTTCCAATTGGAGATACAACGCATCAAAGATTCTCTTCTCACTTTTATTCGAGAAGATTTATTTCGTCGCATTCAAAATGGATTCTGTTTGGACTCAAATTTCCACGTTCAGTATATGATGATTCGTCGTTGTAATGACTTATCGCCCAAAGATCTCAGATATTCCACCGCAAAACATCAATGAATCTGAGCACCCAATGAGACAGGAGTATGAACGCTTTTCATGTCATGACAGATGGCTTCTCATTACACAGATATATGAACTTGTGCTCCATTCGGAGTTTATAGAGGCGGACGAAAAGTCCAGCCCCATTGACAAAGCGACCAAGGGAAGTCTCAACATCCTGACGCCGATAATGTGAACGTCTATATCTCAGGATCAGAAGGAGTAATTTTCGATCGCTTCGCGGAGGGTCGAACGGCAATGGCACCAGATGATGCTTTGCCCTTCCCCTTGGTGGTCACTGCAGGTGAACCTTCAGGGCTAGGACCTGGAACTTCATCAGGCGTGGACGTTGAAGGCATCTTGCTTTCCCCACCTGGAACAAACCTGAGAGATCGACTTTCGTAAATAGACGTTATAGGGAAAGAAATAAAATAGTTCGCCTTACAGTTTGCCTCTCGTTCGACCACCAGGAGTTCCTAGTGACGACCCGGTCGCGGGGAGTATAGATGCATTGCCCGATTCATGACCCGTCGTAATATTGACGCCGGTCACCTATTTGATGGACGATACATAACTTGAGAGGCAATAGCATTGAGAAGAATGAGTCTGCATGTCTTACCTCCACAGACCACATGTTTCGAGACGGAATATAGCCTGTAATGCGCCCGGTCAAGAGAGCCTCGCGGTGCGGTACCAAGAGACTTTGCAGTTTCGCCATGAGCGGGGACCAGTTACATCTATATTCAACTTCAAAAGTATCTTGATCCCTAATCTAAATAACATGCCAGGTCAATCGAGTTCTAAGTGACAAATTGAAGTTTAACGTACTGCTGGGTTAAAGTCAGAGTGTTGGACTATAATTATGACATTGTCCTTCCCAGGGGCTATACACTCTACCTCCCGAGAGACAATCATTCCTAGCCCAGTTACCGAGATCTTATGGGCAAGCTCCGATCTGAAACTGTCCGATGTGGATATCGCAATGCTATTATCAGCCTCGTAGTAAAATACTTGCAGGTCATTATGGTTTAAGGCTAAAATTCGTCCTTTCAGGTAATAAATGGTCCCATTGTTCAAGACGAGGTCCGGCCCAATGTAGGCGGAGGCCTTGACGGCGCACTCAAGGATTTCCTCTGTATCACGGTTGGTGACAACGATCGTGGTCATACATTTGCGAAATCCGTATTGTCCGTTTATTTCTGTGTCGATCTACATAAAAGTGCCCATTAGAATGCAATCAATAAACGCACGCGAAGTTCAGCAAACCTGCGACAGAATGTCGAAAAGGCCAGACGTAATAAAGGGGTGATTTTTCTTCCGAGGATTCCCATTGCCCCCCCGGTTAAGCCGGGTGGGTGACGAGTTTGTAGCATTTTTAGTCGACATGGAATCACTCGATCAAGGTGGATAGACTGAAAGTGGAGAAACCCTTTGAGACACAAGACAAGATATAAGGAAGTGGAAGGACGTTGGCTGCAGTTGGACCAAAGTTGAAAATTGAAGGACAAAGATGAGAGGAGGAGTGAAATTCCTAGAGAGCCAAGTTGCAAGTTGATAGTATCCAGCTTTATGTAAAATTCAAGAGAGAGGGATTTGGATGAAACTGGTGCACCCTGTGATCCTGCCAGGTTGAATTTCGTTTCTGCACCCGCAATGTATAATGGCGATGTATATTGTTACCTTGTTCCCCTGCGTCTGAAGTCTAAACAGGCAAGGGACCGATATATTTCAATTGATTGAGAATGAGAGAAGCAAGCTATCTTCCATTTAGGCTTTGTTTGGCCCAAGATGTGACAAGCTCGCGTTATTCGCACAATAAAAACACATGAAGGCTACAAACCATGGAATTGACACTTAGGCTGCGTACGACATGATGATGGCGCTAAAATAGGACATGCGAATACGTTGGCCAAGCGACCAGACCCTGGGTACCGGGAGATGATAAGTTGTAGAAGAGGGCGAGGGCGCGAAAAAGATAGGAATTCAGCATCATCCCGAACAGGAAATATTAATTTTTTACATGAATTGGCTGATGCAAGCAAGAGTGTGGAGGCACGCGGAATGTGAAAATTGATCAGACATTTTTCCCTGCACAGAGAAAACGATAGATACAACTGTCCGTCCACTTGATTAGTTTTGTAAACTGATATAGAAGATTCCTTGACACAACATCTTGATGAGACATGCAATATACATCTAACTATGATTGTAATAAGGGTTGGATATATGGATGGGAGATCAGGGCGTCTGGAGGGGACCAGCGCAACACAAGAGTAGAAAGTCATATAACTATTCGAGTCCCGCGAGAATAGCCCGCACCTCTGTTCCCGAGAGTGCGACCTCGCTGGTCACCGAAATAGGAATCCGGCAGTCAGTCCACGTCCCGTCTAATTGAAGTTGTGGAATGAAAAGAGTGCCGCGATCTAATGATGATGGAAATAGGTTTTAGTGTTGGATAACTTCAATGGATGGAGAAGACACACTACCAAAACCAATATTTTTCAAATTGACGATTTCGAAGCTTGTACATATGCACCTCCCGTGTGCAGTACCATGATCCAAGACGCGGAAAACATTATCTCCGACTCTGTGACCGTAGATAACATTCCCTTCAGGATATTCCAGTTTAGTATGTGCTGCAGTTGCTGGAGAAACGGCCCTCAATGGAAAAGTCAGTTACCAATACAGTACAATCTCCAGTAAAGGTACATACGTCGGTTGAGTTCGAACATCATTCGTCAAAGGAGAAGAGAAAGTTCTAAGGTCTGTAGAGGCTCCAGTTGGTCTTCATTTTGCGGTGACGGTCGAGTAGTAGTAGCCATAGTAATTTAATAATTACCTAGGATAATAATGGTATTTTGAACATGGGAGAGCACGCAACAAATTAATGAAGTGAAGATGTGAGAGTGAGAAATGGCGATTGGCGGACAGTAATAGGGCGCGGTGAGGTATGCCAAGGCTTGGTATATGAACGATTTCAAAATGACAGACGAGATTGTATAAACCACTCCCTCCAAAGAGAAGTGAAATGAGGCAGAAGACAAATGAAAAAGGAAAAGAGTCTAATTGTACAATGTGGACAACTTGCAAAAGGCATAAAAGAATATACGCGGAAGGGGTCACTACCTCCCATGGTCATACATCTGCACTGAGCCATCGATCTAAGAAATGCGTCATTCAGAAGAGCGATTGACGAGAATGGTAGCGTGCCATCCAGGAGCGGCCCAGGCAGTTGAATCTTGTAAAATGATCGATAATTCGGTGGATGCGCAGTCATCATAAAAATATTGCCTTTACCGAGGTGAATTGATTTTGAAAAAATTTTACCGATCACGGGGATGAATACACATTTCTATATCCGTTATGAGGTTTTTGCATCTCGAATAATCAGGATGGAGGGTATGCAGACATTGGATTGTGCATTCGACGAGAAAGTCAAACTACATGTTGAAAATGTTTCACCGGCGCTCAAGATGTCAATAACTTGTCGGAAACAGTTTTTCTATATCTGTTAAGCTATAAGGGTTCGGTAGCTACAACAATACAACAATCTGGTAACAATTGACAATTCCGATGCAACCTCGTCATTGTATGCAGGCTTTTGACATATGCAGCCAATTCAAAAGCGCACGATGAAAAGCTCTGGATACCGCAAATGGGAAATTGCGTTAGAGGTAGGCGAAGGTGTGACAGATACGCGGAAGAAGGCATCATGAGATATTGCCAGGAAAAAGGTATAAATAGAGGGTCATGATCAGGTGTTGAATGGATCGGCAACGAGGCATATATCGTGGGTGCACCTGAGGTCATTGACCTCTTGTGACCCGATTGCGATGTATGTCACAGTTCCTGTCGACCGCTGCGGATCCCTGAAACAAATGATGGTAGAAACATCATGTTTCACGGTTTCAGCAGGGGTGGATAGGGATTTAAGTTAATGTAATAGTTACTTTGAGTACCTTAAATGTACAGATTTGATGATACACAAAGAATTCTAAAGAAAAGTAAACATTGAATGAGAGAAACAAGATTGCTAGATGTCCTTTTCTAGCCACAGTCCAGTTTGAAAGCAAGCATTTTTAGTGGTTGCAGCAGGTGTTGCCAGTGATGATAGATGGGACGATCTCTTGTGACATGACATGCATAGATAGGTGCAGTGTTGTGAATCTTGTGATGGCACAGGCACAGAGTTAGATAAAGAGAATTTCTAGATTGGGTTAAACTCAACCCAGCTTGAAGATTTTTTCCAGATTTCTTGACCAGCGCTTGCTTAAAGATCCACTATTGTGGTTGTTGGGCAGTCTTTGGGGTCAAGTTTAGATAATCCCTTGACTTCTTCCCAGGTTATCTTGAATAAGCCCTTCTAGAAAGCTCTTTTGTCCCATCCTCAAAGGAGGACTTAGAGCTTATGGCATCGAACAACATCCATTACTATCTTGTGGAATCCCAGAACCCCAATATTTTGAGACAATTCTGTATGATGGAAAAGGATTATATGGAGCATGCATGCATGACATACAATTTGTCCTCATAGCACTGCCACCTCTATCAGGTACAGGTAGTTAAAAAGCCAGAAACCAAGTCAACATGAGAACAGTGGTTGCAAATAGACGTGCTACACTCACATGCTCTAGCTGAAATCACTCATTCTAAAAAAATCGCACATAGTACAAACATGCTCAGCGTAGAAACCAATGGAGCAATAGATACATCAAGCCAATTCACAAAGAGTAAAATATTGATAATTTGTCTAAACATACATCTGCGACAAATTAAGGAAGCCTCAACCCAGAATTCAAGTTATCCATAGATACTATCGACCCAGACATCTAGCCCTGCGAATAGATTTGTTTAGATTCAACCTGTGTATCACACCACATACTTCCTTCAGAATTGTATGTAACATGTGAATCAGGAAGATTGTAAGTGAGATGTTGTGTCATTCCGGTCTGTTGTGGCAATGAGCGATTAAGAGTCACATGAAGAGAGCGACGCGGATCGTCGGTGGTTGTCACAGCGGCGGCTTCCGGAGCCTGGACGCGCGCCACCTTGGGCGGCAATTCTAATTCTTGTCCGGCTGTCCATATTGTGAGGGACTTGACTGGTCCAGCGTAATTCAATCGACCATAGATCATCCATGTTACCATAGCAAAGATCATGACACCCACAGCGACCAATGGGCTCCACGACCAAGTTTCTGAGGTTGGTACAGTGACAGCAACATCAGCGACGTTCAATCAGCACGGTCGGGAAGTACAGGCAATAAGAAGACACATACTAGCATTAATATATGATTCAGATGGAGAACTGAATACAACCACTACTCCCACCAAAAATATCAAGGAAATCCACGTCATTGCTTTACTATAACCGCGTAGTGTCCATGAACTCCTTCCATCTCGGTCAAACCCATCCTTTCCACAAGCAAGATAAAGCCCTAGTGGTACAATGTAGCAAACCTGTACATCGTCATAGAAGGTGTATTTTGTTTTTAATGTTTGCGCTACATCTTCCTGTAGTAGTGATGAACATTCGACATACCATAAAAATCACTGGAAGTGCGCTTCTCAGGATACCGGGAAGTACCCTGGTATGGTCTAAGCCAGTCGAAGCTACTGCGATTGACAGCCCTATGAGGAGTACGGTTGCCCGTCGAGGGATTCGGAATGCGGTAGATGTTTGCCTCCAATATTTTGGAAATGGAATTGCGCTATCACGCGCCAAGGCCCAGAGAAATCGACCTGCAGTGAGAACTTGAGACATATCTTCAAGGAACATCACAATGATCAAGCACACTACAATAAATTGTGCAACTGGCTTGGGACAGTGTAAGAAGATCAAATCGATGATCGGCCAGGTAGAGGGGGTATGGTAATGGCCTGGTACAAGTGTCTGTGGATTTACGGGCATCTTAATGTCATGCGTCTTCAAAAAATTTAAGAAGGCCTACCTTGATGACAACAATATTCATCACAAATCCCGTCAGGTAGCTGATGACAGTGCTCCAGAAGAGGACGCGCGGGACGGTATCTGCAGCATCTTTCGTCTCCTCCGACAAATGTGCGGCTGGTTCAGATCCCACCGAAAGAGTAGAGTTTGCCGAACCGTAGATGAAGACCCATATATTGCTTTTGAAAGAAGTGCGGTTATCAAATCTTGTGAATAGCTGTCGAAAGGGGCGTTGATGTTTTGCGGTGACTAGCAGTGCGATACATATTGCTGCGGACAAGACCAGGTTCAACACTCCAGCTATTTTCCAAGCCAACGGAGAGCGCGCGGTTCGAGTGCATGCAATCAAACCAGCTACCAGGAGCCAACCTGATACGAGTACGAATCTATGCCATCTAAGAATTATCCATTCGTAACCTGAAGCGGTAAATAAGCTGGTGAAAACGTCCACTTCATGAAATCACAGGCATTCAGTTAATCATATGATTAAGTTTCTTTTTTTCTGAAGGGAAGACCGCGACTCACTGAATTGCGCTGCTAGCTGTACCTGCGTGAATACGTGGGAGGCAGTGAGAAAGACAGCCACTTGCCAGCTCAGAAGTTGTGCCCAGTCACGCAATTTTGGATGGGCTCGAGCAAGTTTGAATGTCCCTGTGTGCAAAGTGAAACAGCTTTAGCAAATGAGTGAGGCTCCCAGCGGTCACGAGTCAACGCACAAGTGAACATAGCACCGGTCACCGGGTACGCCGACGCCATTTCTGCAAGCACTGCATTCACGCAAGACATGAGGATCCCGGAAAGTATCAAACCGTAAATCATGGCAGCCGGACCCCCGGCGCTGATGGCTCTGGTTAGACCCCAAAACGCTCCTGGACCCAGTCCAACGTTGACACATGACAGCGAAAAAGACGACCAAAAGTCCCAATCACGATATAGTTCTTGCTTATACCCTAGAAAAGCAAGCTGGGCCTCCGTGTCTCGCTGAGATCGGACATCGATTTCCTTTGCAGGCCGCTTGGTGATAAAAGCCCGCTTGGATGAGCGACCTTCAAAGGTCATTGAAGTGAGGGAAAGGAATTCACTGCCAGGATTTGATTGCGGAAGATTGGCGATAGGCACGGCTCGATGGTCAAGTCGGGTAGTATTGTCCAGAGTCTCGAATATACAATCGGGTGCAGAACGATCGCTGACGGGTGAAGTTATTCCGGAGCTTGCCATGTTGATGAAGTCGGAGAGAGTTGGTTTACAGCGGATCGTCAAGATCCTGTTATGTAGGCTCAGCTCGGGGACAGAAACTTTCCTAAAGTTAAACAAAGAGAAGGATTAAAACTGGCACTATTTGGTCCCAGTCTTGTTACGCCGATGGCTTCCTCATATGTTCTTTTCTCCCCAGACTCGGTCGGGGGAGCTGGCGTTTGGAGCGATGTACATGAATACGATATGTGTAGAGAGAAAAAGATGTGGCTCAACCAGAGGTCTTCAGAAGGAGAAAGTTGATTACAACTGTGTTGCAATACACAATTGATACGCAAGACCCGAACGCGCGAGAAGGAAGGGGAGCACAAGTGACTCAGATGAACACGATCGGGAACAGTGCGAGGAATTTGAAAGATGGAAAACATGCACTGAACTGATGGCGCCAGAAACGCGGCGTCGATCCCACCAACGTGATGCTTCGAAAAAACGATATATATATAGCTTTCTTCACATTCGATAAGGCTACAGTTGCCGTCGTTATGGCCTTTGGTTATACGTTAAGTCGTGAATCAGGCCTGGCCACGGTTCAAGGTCAGGCTGGACACTGGAACTTATGGCTACGAGGGTCGAGTTCAATCAGGAGAAAAGATTAGGCCTGATGGACATCGAGAAGAGATGGAACAGACAGAACTTGGCAGCGGAAACAGATCATGATGCTCGCAGGCGGATAAAAAATTTCTCTCAAATGATATGTCATAAATGTGGATATGGGAATGCATACATGCCTTGGGCGGGTGGTAAACAAAGATGTGTCGAGACTGTGTCGATGAGTGCATATGGTGACCGAACATGTTGGGAACGTCTGTTGAAGACAGGTAAGAGTTAACTGGACGCGGCCGCGCAGGAAGCACCTTGATGAGTCAAAAGTGAGAGAGGAACATATCATGAGCTGGAAGGAATTTACCACCCCACAACATGCAAGGTGTATTGAATTGTTCGATTTTCTTATCAATGACTTGATCAAGGCAAAACAAAGAGACGAAGAGAGGAAACATTAGGAGTAAGTCCCCTCAGTGCCTCCGCGGTTTATTGCCTTCTTTTACTTGGTCTTGTGAGGTAAACCTGTTTGGACAACCTTTATTTGCAACCTTTCCCTTGAGAATCAAACCCTAAGCTTGATTCGGTATGTTGCAGAATTCTCCGGGACATTTCCTATTCAAATGGAGATTGAAGTTGGTCATTTTATACTCTATCCAATACACTCTTCTTACGCGCAGCCACTGCATACCAAAGGATCGCACCCAATCAACACAAGCATGGAAGCATGCCGCGTTTCTTGATAAGAACAAAGGAGTAAAAGGGATCGGACTATGAAATAGAGCATGTTCCTTTGCGATCACTTTGACCTGGCCACAAAGCTTGAGCACTTCAAATTTTGGACATGTTGAAGGCTCATCGTGTTCAGCTCGGAGAAGAGCACCATGACTGACTAAAAGGCAACGTTCGCGCGTACCAAGAGATAATTTTTGGTAGCCTGCGGCAAATCGCAGATAGACCACATGTAGATTCATTGAATGGCTTCGCTACAAAAGCAGCGGAAATCCGACAGCTCACATGCAGCGTCAAATCAAGGTATTCACATCTAATCTGCTTGATAATATTTCAGACACTGGTCACAGTAACACATGAGTAGTAGTCGCCAAGATCAATCGGACATAACTTACTCAGATAAATATATAAATATTGACGTTAGCGTACATCTTACATGCTTCATTGACACTACAACACATCCTATCTACAAACGATTTGCCTGGTAATACTTGATCAGACCTTCAGTAGAGGAATCATGGCCCTTGACATCACTCGGGTTCGCAAGTTGTGATAAGATTCTTTTGGCCAGGACTTTGCCTAGTTCAACCCCCATTTGGTCGAATCTTCACCCGGATGAATAGAGAGTATATTGAAGCAGAATCCATCAGCTGGCAGATATCGAGAACATCTCCTCATGCGAGAACAATACATACGAATTGATACCCCAAATGGCTCCTTGTACAAAGATTTTGTGTTCATACATGGCCAAAAGAGCTCCTATCATCTCAACACAGACACGCAAGATGGTAAGAACAGACTCTTGATCTGCTCGGCTATGGAGAAACCGCACCTAAGGTTCCAGGAGTGAGCTTCTGAAACATGATTGAATTCGTCGGTCTGTTGCCCTCAAAGACTTTACTCTTCGTTAAGGCCTCGTTGTTCGCCTCTGGCCCAAGTTCCTGCTCATTCAATAAACTTCAATTCTGTGCGGAGAAGGGAAAGACAGTAAGAAAAATTCACCTCTCTCACAGCAGCTTCGTCTTTTCCAAAGGCCAAGGCCTCTGGTTGAGCAAAAAAGTTAGAAAGCAGTATCTCGTGGTGGCGACCCTTACTGATGGGATTGAGAGTTTCCACCGGGGCGAGGAAGTCACAAGGGATAAGTTTTGTTCCTTGATGAATCAGTTGACTGAATGTAGACGATTGGCAAAAATCAAAGCCAAGAAAGAAATGTCGGAAGGCGTGAGTAAGAACGAAGGCTGTTGAATCGTAATGGAGTGAAATGTCGAATACGCACTAGAAGGCATGTTGGCCGTTGGTGCCAGATTGTCCCCATATAATCGGGCCGGTCTGATAGGTTACTTTGCGCCCGTCCTTCGTGACATATTTGCCGTTGCTCTCCATATCACCCTGGATTTTTTTAGTTGCGCCAAGAAAGAGGTACGACTGAGTGTTGAGAGCGTTGAAGATTTTAAGAATGATTAAGCCTAACCTGTTGGAAATAATCGGCAAATTTGTGTAGGTACTGATCATAAGGTAGAAGAGCATGGGTTTGAGCGTCATAGAAGTTGTTGTACCTATATTCAAAAACTTCAGAATTAGGTGAACGCCGTTGAAAGGACGTCTATCATCATGCTTGGAAATTAAATGACGTACCAAATTCCCAACATGGCTAAGATCACAGGTAGGTTCTTCTTCAAAGGTGCTTCCTTGAAATGGTTATCCATAGCATGAGCACCCTGAGAAGACCCACCGATCAAACAAAAACAGTTGTCAGCAAATCGCTCGAGTTCGCATCAAGGAAGCAACGTCAGCCAACTCACGTCTAGAACAGCTTTGAAATTGTCATAGCCAATGTAAAGCGCGATGCTCAATCCGATGGCGCTCCAGAGACTATAACGACCACCAACCCAATCCCAGAACTTGAACATATTTTCCTTCGCAATGCCGAATTCGGTCACAGCCTTGGTGTTGGTCGATAAAGCAACAAAGTGCTTCGCAACATGAGCTTTCTGGATTGCCGAATACAAAAAACAAAATCAGTAGCTGAAAGTCGGATCAAGTTCTAGCAAGATTGCAGCCTCACATCCTTGGCTGAGGCTAGAAACCAATCTTTTGCACTGGTGGCGTTGGTCAATGTCTCTTGAGTGGTAAAAGTCTTACTGGCAACGATAAATAGAGTGGTTTCAGGATCACACTTCCTCAAGATTTCAGCCAGATGGGTTCCATCGATGTTACTGCAAAAGTGCGGGGTGATCGGCCGTTCTTGACCAGCGTAATACGCCAAGGCTTCAGTGACCATAACTGGTCCAAGATCGGAGCCTCCAATTCCGATGTTGACAACGGTGTCGATCGATTTACCAGTGTACCCTTTGTGAGAGCCGCTTCGGACTGCCTCACTGAATTCGCGTACGTGCTCCAAGACTTGGTGAACCTCACTAACACCTTCCTCTGCGCCGCCGTACTTTGCGCCAGTATCGCGAAGGGCAACATGAAGAACAGCACGATCTTCACTAGTGTTGATATGTTGTCCAGAGAACATCTCATCACGAGACTTTTCCACACCAGCTTGGCGAGCAAGTTCAAGAAGTTTTTCCCAAACCTGATTGTCGATCAAGTTTTTGGAATAATCCAAGAGAAGAGTCGTATCGGTGCTTGGGCTTTCAAACTTGGTCGAAAAGGAATTGAAGCGCTGAGGGTCTTTGGAAAAGAGCTTAGAAAGCACTAGGTCAGGCTTCTTTTGATGGTGGAGAGATTGAAGTTCAACCCAAGCTGGATAATCTGTACGATGTGACAATTCTCGATGAGTTCTTCGAGCTGCAAGATGAAAAAAGAGGAGGAGAGATACCAGTAGCCAATTTTCCTGCCATGATGAGAGGTATGGAGTTAGAATTAGTAGGACTGGTTGCTAAATGAGTTGAAAACCGTTTTGAGAATTGATGTTGTAGTCAAATTGGTTGGGAATCAGATCGTGATGATGAGCAATCGAGTTAGTCAAATCGTAGTGGTACTTTCGGGTCTCTCCGGCTGTCTCCGGTAATTTGAAGCCGGATACATACACCACCAGACACCGCGGAGGGGCCTCGACCGACCCGAGAAAGCCACCGCAAACCGCCTCAAGGCGGTCTCCTTATCCTGCAGTGAAAGACGGCATATTGGCGGGTCCCAGCAGGACCCTGGCAAAGTCCTAGGTAGGGGTGTAGTGACCTAGGATGTACCATGAAATATATATATATATACAGTCTCTCCTTGATAGCTTGTCCTGGAAGAGGACCCCGGAATGCCCCTATGGAGGTGCGTGACGTAAGAAAGCCACTTTTTCTGGTGAAACTTTGAAAAAATCTCAAAAAATCCCCTTTTTGGTCACGCACATACGCTGGTTTTTCAATTTTTGAGGTCAAAAAATCCACTTTCAGGTCACGCACCTCAAAATTTTCACTTTTTTTGAATTTTTGACCTAAAGAATCCACTTTCAGGTCACGCGCCTCAAAATTTTCACTCTTCATTTTGTTTTGTACGTACTATTACTGTATCCAGCCATGTTAGAGCACACTTGGTTTCAATTATCTTTGTATAACAGGAAATTTAATTTCATGAAGCTTGTAGTTGAGATGAGGATCAATCTGTAAGGTTCTCCTAAGCGAGAACCCTCACTGGTTTGGCACGTGGGCAGCTTGAGAGCTGAGGAGTTCCTATATGACGTCTCTATGAATTCCAAGTCTGGCTCCGAGTGGAGAATCTCCTCATCAGCTACCGTAAACAACCTCAACCAACCACAACCATAAAGAAACAGTGAACTAAGAACAAAAGGTGCTCACCTGGCTCCGAGTGGAGAATCTCCTAAGGAGAGATGAGACTCGGGAGCCAGGGCAAAGAACTACTACAATAACTGTCTAAACCCATAATCATCTGTACTGGCTCATACTGTAAGAGCACACTCTTACACCCTCCCCCTCTAAAAAAAATCAACCTAAGAACGAAAAGTAGAACTAACACGACCCACGACCAAGTGAATAGTAAATAAAAAGAAGTAGAGAAATTAAACCAGTGTCTTCCATCCAAAGTACCTAATTGAAAATGATAGTCAGAAATAAATGGCATAACTCGCCCCAATAAGTGTTGGCATAACTCGCCCCAAGAAAAATTAAAAAGAAAAGAAACTAAACACAAATACCAAACACAAGGAAAAAGCAAAAGGAAATGAAACTAAAGCTGGCCAAAACCTTGAAACGTAATTTTTCGTCTTTGTTTTCGTAAGATTTCGTATGCCGCTCCGTTATCTAGTGTAAAAGAAACCCAGACCAGAATATGTGCTCACATAGTGGCCGTGGTATTGCTTGACAAAAGGTGTAGAGGGGTAGCGGCGGTGCATACTAGGAGAGGAACTTACTTTCGGAACTAAGTCCCTAGCTCGCCTCCTCCTGTCCATCGGACCGGTATGCCTTCAGTTTTGAAATGTGAAATACTGGATGAGTCTTGTCGTCAACGTCCAGTTGTAGACCATAATCCCTGCCGTCGTTCAACACCGAGGTCACTTGATAAGGTCCATCAAAACGAGAACGGAGCTTTGCCACTTGACGCCCGCAACCTCCTACTACTTGCTGACGGTCCTGACTATCCACTAGCACCCAATCCCCAACCTGAAATTGTTCTCCTTGTCGACGTCGCTTGTTGTACTGAAGCGCTTGGTCAACTCGGCTTACCCACAGTTTGTCTCTCCAACTGGCCCAGTCCCCCCGTCTTTTCTCTAACCACTTGCCCGCATCACCTTCAATTGCCTCAGGATTCAGTCCAATCGGGAATAATCGCGGCTTCCGTCCATAAACAAATTCAAACGGGGAAAGTCCCGTCGCTGTGTTGACTGCGGTGTTAATTGCAAATTCCACTGCCGGTAAGGATTCCAACCATTTAGTATGCCGTGATGCCGCCAAGTGTCTCAGGATTTGTCCGACTGTCTTGTTAGATCTTTCACTACGACCATTGGCTTGAGGATGATAAGAAGTCGAAAGTCTAACCTTAACGTTGAGCAGATTGTTGAGTTGTTGCCAAAACCGGGACAACCAAATTTTGTCCCGGTCTCCAATCATCGATGAAGGTGCTCCGAAGATTGACAGCCATGCCGTGAACAGTCGCCGTGCGGTTTTTTCAGCGGTATCTTTTTGCAAGACTGGTATCAATCTGACAAATCCTGATAATCGGCAAGTGCAGGACAATAACATATCATACCCGTTAACCTTAGGGAAAGGCCCTACGAAGTCGAGACTAATGTGTTCCAGAGGAGCATGAGGAACATCCGTCGCTTGTAGTTTACCAGAAATGAGTTGTGTCCGTGCCTTATTTCTTTGACAACTATCACAGTTAGATACAAAGGCCTTCACGTCTGACGCCATCCCTAACCAGAAGAATTCCTTACGCAGTTGCTCCAAGGTCTTGATTGTTCCAAGATGTCCCAATGTTTCATGTACTCTAGAAATGAGCTGTCGGCGGACTGTTCCGACGTTTGGGATGACCAGACGTCCATCGAGGTAGAGAAGATCGCCGACTTGCCGGCTATCCTCCCGCAAGGGAAGCGTTGTTACTAATTCCAAACAGAAGGCATCGGACTTGTAACCTTGGATGATTGATGTACGGGTTTTGTCATCCAAGTCGGCCGTGATTTCTAGAGCTGCAACCTCTTCTCTCCGCGAGAGTGCGTCCGCCACCGTGTTGTTTTCCCCTTTTAAATATCTGAAATCCAAGTCGAAGTCGGCCAATGTTTCAAGCCACCTTGCTTGTCGACGGCTCAGGTTCCTCTGCTTCAAGATGTGTACAAGGCTGTGATGATCAGACATTATGTTGATTTTGAGTCCTAATAACAGCATCCTCCATTTCTGCAGGGCGTTGATTACCGCCAACAGTTCCTGTTCGTGGACTGGGTAGTTACGCTCTGCTGGAGACATAGTCCGGCTTTCATAAGCGATTGGGAGCGATGTTTCCCAATCCTTACCCTGGAATAATGCTGCCCCCAGACCATGTCCGCTGGCATCCGAGAACAACCATAAAGGGTCAACTGAGTCATAGTCAAGTTTCTTCAGGACCGGTAGTGTTGTTATAAGTCGCTTGATATTTTGAAAGGCTGATTCTTCGTCATCACCCCAGTGAAAGTCAGAAGGTTTCCGTTTCGAGCTTGTCAGAGGCGCTAGTGTAGCTACGTATTGACCCAAGCCATCTACAAACTTTTTCAGCCATTGCACTGTTCCTAGGAAAGAGTTTAATGCCTTTGGTGACTTAGGCGATTTCCAGGATGTGATTTTTTCCACTTGAAAAGGATCTGGTCTGATCCCTTCACCACTGATCTCGTGTCCTAAAAAGGATATCTTTCGGCGAAAGAGCTTACTCTTCTTCGTTGAACAATACAAATTAGCCTTTTTTAATCGATTCAGAACTTCTCTCAAGTGGGTTTCATGCTCCTCAATCGAATCTGAGAAGATGACAATGTCGTCAATGTAAACGACACATATCTTTCCAATTAGCTCCCCTAACGCTTCTTCACATCTTGCCTGATGGGTTGCCGGTGCGTTACAGAGACCCATGGGCATAACTACCCACTCGTACATCCCCCATGGTGTTTTGACCGCAGTGAGAGGTATGTCTTCTTTACGCATGCGAGTTTGAAAAAAACTATTGATTTGATCGACGACTGAAAAGACTTTCCCTGTTGCTACCAGACGCACTGCTTCATCCGAGTTTGGTAATGGTGACCGGTCCTTTACAGTCACTTTGTTCAGTTCTCTATAATCACATACCCAACGCGGATCCGCCGCAGGATCTTTCTTTGGAATGATTAATGAAGGAGATCCATATTGGCTAGTTGATCGACGTATCCGGCCTGCCTTCAGGTGCTGGTCCAGAAGCCTTCTCCAGGCTTCCAAGTGCTTCTCAGGGTACCTAAACTGCTTGCCATTGATAACAGCATTGGGATCCGATAAAATAATCTTATGGCACACTTTTGAGGAATCATGTTGTTCCGTGGGAGGGAAAAAATCGTCCTCCCCTTCCGCTACCGCGGGCAGTTCATCAGGGAACAAGTCCTTAAACTCATCAAACATGGCTTGTTCCTTCTCGGACAAAAGCCTAGCCTCTTCAATCTTGCTCATATTCTTTAATACACATGTCAAACTGTCCTCCGATGGGGCTCCTTTAATTTCATCCACAACTTTAGCAATCACACTATTACAATTCAGTCTGTTCTTCTCCTTTAACACTTTCGCAACTTCACGATCGTAAAGCACACAACCACTTTTGTTAAGAATCACACAGCGCCTATGAATGGAGATATCAATCTTGTGAAGTTTCAAGAAAGCAGTACCACAGATCAGATCGTATGCCCTGTTAAGATTCGCAATCTTGAAAAAATTGGCTCCAAACTGGACAGAAGGTTCCTTTGAATCAAGGTTAGCAAAAGCGAAATGTGTAAGTTGCTTTACGGGTCCTTCCGATTCAAGTGCTAGACCCACAGTCACGGGTTTGACCAGAGGACGCCGTGGTATCCTTGCTTTCTGAGCCAGATGTTCGTCCATCAAGTTCGTTTTGCATGCTGAGTCAACCAAGGCCCGAACAGGCACACCATTGCACATTAGATTGATGATGATTGAGGGCTCTCTATGATTGAGCACGCACCCCTCCTGACCAGAATCCTCCATGCATGCTACCAGTACTCGATCTGCTTCTGCATAACGCTCCAGTTCGGCCTCCAATAGATCAGGCATTTCCGAGAGCGCCGCAATTCTGGTTGAGTTGCTGGTGTTGGTAGTAGCACGACTCGCTGGTTTGTTGGTGGCGATGTTGTTTGTTGGTCGCGGTTCAGGACGTGGGGGTCTAGGTCCGGCGTCAAATTGATCGGGTGTTGGGACGCTGATGAAAATGTTTGATGATTCTTGACAATTAGGATTACCACATTTCTTTTTGCAGGATAAGCATAATCCGAGGTGTTTCATCCATTGTTTGTAACGCCAAGCATTCTCAGCACGTTCTTCAGGAGTTTTGCTGTTGATTCTGGAACCGTACGACGTTGAGGTTGGTTGTGCCGTTATAGATTGAGTTGAACGGGATGAGACTGAGTGCAAACCCTTTGGTTTTCCCTCTTTCACCTGTCCTCCATCAATCAATACTCTCCAGATTGCCTTCGCGCAAGAGACGAATGTGATCATGTTGAAGTTATCGACGGAAAGCAACCAATCCTTCCGAACCATGCTATCAAAGAGTGGTGGAGCGCCCCAGCATATGTACTGCGCCAGTTCTTTCTGCAAGATACGCGAAAACCGAGCAATAGTCCGATGTAAACCTTGAGCTCTTTCGATGTACGAGTCAAAACTTTCGGATGGTTTCATGGCTAATTTTCTCAATTGCTGTTCAATGTCTGCTACCCAGTCCTCCGGTAAGGTCCCCAATGCCAGTAATTCCATCACCTCGTCCCAAGCCTTTCCTTCTAATTCAGACTTCGCAGATTGAAACCATGCCGACGCTTGTTGATCAATGAGTAGAGATCCTAGCAATTTGAATCTTTCCTTATCACTCTTCAGGTCCTTCACATCAAAAAACTGCTCTACCAACCATCGCCAATGGAATAGAGCCGATGGCTTCCCGAAGGGGCCATTGAATTTTGGAACTTCCGCTAATCGAACCTTGCTAGCGGTTACCGTGTGGCTCGAGTCGTCGCTCTCATCACCTGGACTCTCCTCAGTTGCTCGCGCAGCCGGAACGATTGGTGCCGAAGGTGGTGGTGGTAAGGCCGGCGACGTTGGTGACAGAAGAGGTAACATCACGGGCCCTGTCTGAGGTGGGACCCAGCGTACCGCAGGAGTGGATTGCGCCCACGGGTAAGTCCATGGTATCCCCGTCTGAGGCAACGGTAAAGTCTGCCCACAAGATTCAGAGTTGTACGCTGGCGGTTCAGGTGCGACGAATCTCGTGGGCCGCGATGAGTAGTTGACCGGTGGCGGTAACACGGGTACGGTAGGTACTTCCACTCGTTGAACAACAATTGGAGATGGAGATGGAGGTCCTTGTTCCATATACTGAGCAAACGGATTGTTCGATTTAGACGATTGAAAGCTGTGATCGCCAGCTGGGCCACGAGTTGATCGGCGTTCTTGAGCTAGTTCATGCACCAATGATTCCAGTGCGTCGATCCGTTCGCAGCGCCTTTCCAGTGTCTCGTTACGCTCTTCGACTTCTTGGAGCTGTTGCCGTAAGTGCTCTAACTGGTCCTCCTCCGGGATCTTAGCCATTGAAATTTTTCCTTTGGCTTCTGACGTAGAGGGTTCAACCATACTTTGACGCTCCTCAGGTATCGGTGAGTAATAAAAGGCTCCCGGCGGCCGTGGGGTTTCCAATGCGTCGAATGGTTTCCGCGGAGTGGTGTTCTGGTGTAATAGCCGGTTAAAAAAAAGTTGAACAATTCGTTTGTCGCTTACTTTCGCGGCGTCTGCTTCAGTGGGTGGCCAAGTAGGCTCCGGTGTCGATAAACCTTCCTGACTATCGGAGTCTTTGACGTCTTTGATAGCTCGACTGGCAGGTAACTGACGATATTCAGATTCCGGGGGATCCACAACCTCTGCGTAAGATCGCCAATGATAACGCGGGGGAGTGGGTGGGGGTGGACTGTACAATGGCGAGATGAGTTTTGGAACTGCTCGAGGACGTCGAAGTAGTGATTCGGGATTATCAGAGTAATTATCTGGAAGATTGCGGCGATCTGACATTCGAAGGTACGAAAAAAAAACAGCAATACGTGGGACAGCAGTAGCAAGGTTGACGGCGAGTTTATAACGGATTCAATTCGGAACAGCAGAATTCTTGGATTTGATAGGATTGAACTGAGAAAGAAAAAAAAAATTTTTTTTTTTGGAGACAGATACTATAGGAAAAAAAAGTGTAAGGTTCTCCTAAGCGAGAACCCTCACTGGTTTGGCACGTGGGCAGCTTGAGAGCTGAGGAGTTCCTATATGACGTCTCTATGAATTCCAAGTCTGGCTCCGAGTGGAGAATCTCCTCATCAGCTACCGTAAACAACCTCAACCAACCACAACCATAAAGAAACAGTGAACTAAGAACAAAAGGTGCTCACCTGGCTCCGAGTGGAGAATCTCCTAAGGAGAGATGAGACTCGGGAGCCAGGGCAAAGAACTACTACAATAACTGTCTAAACCCATAATCATCTGTACTGGCTCATACTGTAAGAGCACACTCTTACACAATCCTGATGTCATTTACAACTACCTAAAAGCATACATTTATACATATATATCAGTCAGAGATTTCGCCATTTTCAGGGTGAGATTTTAATTGTGCTAATTCATCATAATAGCGGTCAATCAACTTGTTGACATGAACAGATCCAAGCATGTTACGTATGATTGTTGGAATCATATAGCAACCCTCGCCAACATCAAGGAATGTTGAACCTGCAGAAGGCTCAAAGACATATACTACATCAGTAGCATCCAAGAGAGAGTATGTCAACTCAGTTGATACCATGCCTTTACAAGGTGTTATGACTGGAACAGCTGGATCATAGAAGAGGATCTGTACAGCAATGTGCAACAAACCCTTCCTTGCTTTGGCACTGGTCACAAATGCATGCTTTTTGTTGATAAGCTTATAGACAACCAGCATTCGTGCCAAGTACAGAGTCTATGTATCAGATTAATTAACAAATGCATCAGACTTGTCATCATCAAAAAAATAAAAACAACGTGGACTTACATGATTCTTGATTACAATGATAAAACTTCCAGGTTTGATAGGGTTTGAGGGCTTCATTTTGCCGCCGTCCATGAGCCCTTGCAAGTGGACTTGACCCAAAGTTGCCATATCTTTTACAATCCCAGATAAATTAATCTTGACGTTGATATTCCAGCGGTGTCGACGCGCTTCTCCAGTTGGAACTTCCTCCAAGTTTTTGAAACAAACTGTGATGATCTTTGAGCAAGCGCTTGCTTGTAAACCACCACTTTTAGTGGTGTTGGTCAATTCTAAACGTAATTCATCGGGATGAATGATGTTTTGCTCATTTCCCTTGTGCTTGACCACCTCACTGTCGTGTCGTTTTCGCATAGCTATTAGGCTGGTCCCAATGAGCTTGTTGTCAATGACCAAAGACCCAATAGCTATATCGCCATCACAGGGAATTGATTGGGGGTGAAGGTCAGCTACAGGTAGGAAACGAAAGAGAGTGATGTGTTAATCATTGAATCTTTCCTTAGAGATTCATAAAACAGGACAACAACTTACGGGCTGGGTCTAGAAGATTTGATATTGACATAGCTGCATTTTGTAAGCATTCATTTTCAGCGTTATTGGGCAAAGTTTCAAGTAGGAGGCTGATAGAGTTTTGTTCGTTGGTCAGGGGTGCAGCTGCTTCCAATGCTTCCTTTTTGCAAGTTCTATCAACTTTCTACCCATACTCTATATTATAGTGTTGAGTAACACAGACCAATACATCTAAAAATGACAAATTGAATATCAGCAAATGAACGATATTGACAAAGAAAAGATAAAATTAGCAGACCTGCCAAGTTTTCAGGTGAAGCTTCATCTGGATCCTCTACATCCGAGCCCAGAGAATTGCCATTGTTACTGTTGAGGGGACCCATTCTGGAGATTGTCCCAAGTTGATTAGCTTGCTCGTAGACAGTGGCCAGATCTTCCAAAATCTCGCTATCAGTTGGGAATTGAGCTAGAGTCTTGAGATTGTCTTTGTCAGGCTCATCAGAGAATGCATACTGGTATCTGGAATGCATGTGTTCAGACGGTGGTATCTTCATTTTCCCCAACATGATATTTTTGACAATCACATATATCTTTGGCATCATCATCCTAGCATTGAGGACAGTGGATCTTGGGGATAACACACGCATCCAGCCAAAGACATGTTCAACAGGCTCACTGCCATGCTTCCAGGGAAGCAAAGGGTAGGTTGGATAGAACTCTTGATGGGCTATGATGATTTGAACAAGTGAGGTTGCCAAAGTCGAAAAGATCTTGAAGCTTTGAGGCAATATACAATTTTGGGCAAAACTCATCAGCTTGTGAGGTTCGGCTTGTTGTTTGAGAAGGTACTTCTTCCAGTGCCTTAAAAAAAACTTGGCAGTCCGGGCCAATCAGATGCGCTTGCAGTGTCCGATCTGACGGTTCAACCAGGCATCACACATCTCTCCAACTACATATAGGTAGATGGACAAACCAAGCATGTTGGGGTTAGTGAGTGAAACCGCCAACGTAGATGAGTTCAAAGTGCGGAAGGCTTGCCCATCGTCTTGCTTGGTGCAGTCAAATACACCTTTGTGAAGGAGCGGGCTGCAGCCTGACTGAAGAATAGAGGCGATCTGTTGTATTGAGATGTGATGATTACCTATGATGAGCAGACAAGCACCAGAGCTCAGCTGATTCGCAGCCGTTTTGCGAGCGTGCTTAGGATTTTGCACCATCACCACAGGTCTAGGTGGATTACCCATCAGAGGGACCTTGATGTGGACATCAAGATTTGAATTCAAGTAAGTGAGGTACCGAGTTGCTGAATCGGAAAGTGCAGCTTGAGCACAAAGCTTGGTTGGTGCACCATCTGCACCAATCAAAAGGATCTTGATACCCGCTTCATTGGCCAATTTCCAAAACTTGATGTGGCTTTCTAATATATCATTTGATGGCTCCTTATTGCAACTAGCAATTAGTGCAACTACAAATGTTGGAACATTAGGTAATGGAACTTGTAGAGTATAAGCTCGAACCTGGTCAAGCAAGGGATGAATTCAAATATCAACAAGCTGCTTTAGATGACTTGTATAACTTACTTTGGAGCAAAGCTCTTTCTTATTGACCACCAATTTTACAGGGTCTGGAAGCTCAGATGCATCTTTGAAGGGGATATCACCTCCTTGAGCCCCAACCAAACATCCATTGTAATGGCAAAGACGTTTGACACAGACTGTTTGATCAGAATCAGATGCAATCGGACCCAAATAACCAAGATTTTTCAGAACTTGAGCAATTCTTTGGAAATTTTGAATGTGAAGACCATCAAAGAGATGCATTCCTTCCCTTGCTCATATCATACGTAGACTGCGGTTCCCACAACCAGCAAAGTTGTCATTGAACAGGCTTAGAGCCTGCGGGCTGATGGCACCTGAAGTCATCACAAAATCATCCAGACACAAGTCAATCTTCATTCCTTGAGTCGTCTTTCCAGCCTTTTCACGTTCAGCCTTAATGGCAACAGCCTTGATCAGGCCACATGTGGCTTTGCAATCCGAGAAAAGGCCATTGTGAGCTCAGGCAGCAACTACTGTCATGAAATTGGAAAAATCCCTGTTTGCACTGCTTTCAATTGAAGTATTGAGGAGGCAAAAGTCGTTTTTTTTCAGTAATTGAGGTGAAAATGAATTGCTGTTTTCTGACATGTAATCGTTACAAGAAAACTTGAGAGTTTCTCCTTTTGCGTAAGGTCTATTGAGGGCTGCAAGCAAGCTACGTAGTCCTTTGACTTCTTCACAAGCATCACACACAGGATCCTTGTCATTCTTTTTGCAAAGAAAGGTCCTTTTGCGGTTACTCAAGTAGATTGCTCCCCACTCTCCATGTCTCTTAACCTGCCATTTGGATCGAGCGTCTAAGGTGGCAATTAATTGGGCTTTCTGTGCGCCGGTCAACTTATTTTCTTGAGCTTCGCTTCCAAAAAGCTCCCGGCAGATTTTGTATTGGGTGTTTTCTTGATAGATGCTGTAGTTCTTTGAGATGAATTGTGCAATGGGTTGTGTAGCGTGTTCACGCTCCCATGTGTTGTCGTTGAGTCCCGCGCAAGACACCGTAATGAAATTAGGATTGGGAGCCGTGGAAGTTTTGAAATAAGAGGTTAACTGGGTATTGTTCTTGAGATTGTTTGTTTTATCCTTACAAGTCTCTGTCACATATTTCAAAGATTAGTAATCAGATCAAGATCTTTGAGTATTTGAGTAACAATTTGACGTACCAGTGGCCCACAGAGCCTCTGCTGATCTAACACAACCTTTACCAAGCCAGATGGTGTTGGCACCACAGTGGCAAGAAAATAGTTTGCCACCTAGACGTTTCTCCACCTTGCATCGTTTGCACGGATATCCTGGGCGTGATAATGGGGATATCTTGATAAAATTCATCTGCTTGAGTTGGCGCTTTTGAATCTTGGAACCTTCAATGATGGGCACATCACGGTCATCATTGGAGGAGTCGGAGGACAAGACAATAAGATCTCATTCATCAATGTCAATGATGGCATTTGACTGATTGTTAATGATATTCAACTTTGAGCTATTGTCGACAACATTCAATTTCAATCTTGCTTGTTTAGTTGAAGGGTCCACAGCGTTTGAGATCTTTGGGTTAGATAACACCCTGCGTTTCTTTCCAACTGTGGAGTCAGGTTGCTTGACAAATTTGTCTTCAGCACCCGCATCTGTTTGTATCAAGATCCAAATTGGGATCAGTCTCACCTTGTTTATTCAACATTGATAAATTATTCAAGACTCACCTTGGAGCGCAGAAACAATGTTGTCCACCTTAACTTTGATAAGCTTCTCAGAATCAGCATCCCAGGTGTGATGCTTCCGAGCTTTCTGGACCCAATCAACCACCATTGGAAGTCCAAAGGGTCCTTGTGATAAATTGATTTGGATACAGTCTTTACCAAAGACGGTGTCAAGAGTGGAGTTGACTGGATACCACATCCCTTCGTCGTTTTTTTTCAGCGACTGGAGCGTTCAAGAACCTCATGAATGTTGGATCTTCGCGAGTCCCTTCCCAAAGACTGGTGTGGTGATCAGATCCACCATCCCGTTCCCTTTTCCCTTTTTATACTCAACAGAGCATGACTGTTCTTTACAGTCTTTGCTCGAGCTGCCTCTGGTCAACACCACCTTTTCATCTTTTCAGCGGATGCTCTTCTGTTTTTTTTTTTTTTTGGAAAGTTTTTTTTATATATTTATTTCATTACTACATATTACAGAAGAACAAACAAAAGAATGAAATAATAAAATTAAGGAACTCAATTAAAAGAAGTGTATAGATCAAATCAAAAGAAAATAAGATAGAAGATAAATAATAATAATAATAATAATAACCAAACACAAACAATTAAAGAAAAACAGCAAAGACATGCGATTGATTCCTGGAACAAAGATGAAAGGAACTCATGAGGGAGATGAATGAACAGGAACGACTTACCTAAAACACAAAATTAGAACCGATCAGAACTGGCAGATTGAAACCTAACAAAACTATCAGAAAGAGACGATAGAAGAAAGATAGAGAGGGAAGCGCTTACCTCAAAGAATCCAGCAATCAAAGCAAATCAATTGTAAACAAGATTGAAATTGAAGAAATGAGGTTCCGGGGTAAAGGTGTTTGAAATCTAAAGTAAAATTTACACAAACAAAAGAAAGTGAGCTCAAACCAAAGAAGAGAAAGAAAACTTACATAAAAAGGGATGAGAAATCAAAATTGAGTAAGAACAAAGTTAGATTGATCAAAGCGGGAGTGGGGTGTTGGAATTGAGAGGTGGAAGTTGAAGTGGAGGCAATAAAAATTCAATAAATAAGAGGAATCGAACCTAAAAGAGAAGAGGGAAGGGATGGAAAAGTTGGTTTGGAAATGAAAAGAAAGAACAATGATACCCGAAAGAGATGAGAAAGGATAAGATGACTTACCTAACAAGGTTGTGACAAGACGAAGTTGAAGTTGAGGAAATGGGGCGGATGGAGTAGAAAGCCAAAACTTGAAGTCGATTGAATCTGGGGAAAGTAAACCTATCAAACGTAAACAAACTAAACTAATCTAAGTTGAATTAAAAGAAAAACAACTTCGAGTTAGTACAGGAATCATTAGATGAAGTAGAGAAAGATGAAAAGTGAAAAGAGAGGAGAATGACTTACCTAAAAGAGTAGGAAGTACGAAATTGAATCTGAAAAGAAAAGGGAATGAAAGCGGTACGGAGTGAAAAGAAAAGAATGGGGTTAGTACATGAAAGAAGATATCAGTTGAATTAAAAGAAAACACTAGACAAAGATGGGAAAGAACAGGAATTACTTACATAAAGGAATCAAAGGTGAATTGAGATGGATGAATTGGTCAAGGAAGGCTTACTCGATCTATGATAATCCAAACAAATCATTAAGACAAATAAGAAGCAAGCTGAGTTAGTACAAACAAAAACAAAGTTTACATGGGATAAATGAAGGAAGAAGAAAGATAGAGATGGAGAGAACTTACCAAGATGAGATATAAGAAAGTAAGCTGAAATCAAATTAGTAAGGTGGAGGCCTTACAGTTGAGATGCAAGTGAATTGGGTGGGATATGGAAGGGACTGAATCAAAGATTGAAATAGGGATGGGTGGAGGCTAGGCGAGTAAACGTGGATTAGTATGAAAACAAAGGAAAGAAGAGAAACGAGAGGATGTGAAAGAGACTTACCTAAGAAAGAGAAATCAAATCAAAACCAAATAAAAATCACCGGAAACCCGGAGAAAAGTGGAGGCCGATTGGAGAAGCAGAAAGGGGAAGAATCGAATCAAGTGAGATGAGCCTAGAGTAGGAGAGAAATGATATAAGAAGGGAAGGATGATGGAGACAAAAGGGGATTTTTTTAATCAGTGGCAAGTGTTAGTTTCTCAAAAGAAGTGTCCATCAGTGTGTATCCGTTTTTTTAAAAGTGTATTGAATTTTTAAGTTGTTGGAATAGTTCATCGAGTAGTCCTAAAAGAAAAGTAAGGAAAAAGAAGAATTTTAATTGTTAGTTAGAAACTTCAAAAGAGTTTTGGAAGGAGAAAGCAAGAACTACGTACCTATTTTGAAAATTGTTATAAAAATTTGTATTAAGGGAAGCTTGTTATAGAAAAGAAGTTGTGAGCTTGTTGATTGTCAGGAGTAAAGGTGGGAAGGCTTAGCTTGGTCAAAAAGAAGTTGACAAGACGTAAAAATTTCAGCTTGGTGAAAATCATCAAGATCACCAGCCCGCCTCTGGATTCAAGACCAGGCCGGGTTGAGTCCGGGACCCAAAATTGATTTTTTGGACCTGTAAACTGTTACACATGCAGTCGAAGCTGTGTTTACATTAAAATTATACATAACCTTGTGTAACAACCTTGTGTAGGGTTGTACATAATAGTGGCAGACTCTGCGCAGTGCTGCGGGAGCAACTGTGCAAGTCTCATCAAGTTTCGGGAAACCTTAAAAGGACAAAGAAGGGGAATTGGAGTTGTCCCATCAAATTTCGAGGGCTGAGGGCAGCAAAAACAGCGCTCATACTTTCACCCGCTCTTACACGTGGTGATTCTTCCCCTCTCCGGCTCAGCCTACGCTAGACTGCGTAGGAGTTCTACACTGGGGCAGTGGTTGCAGAGCTCAAGGATCCTTTGGAGAGCTTGGTCAAGAGATAACATCTTCAGATTTTTAGAGTGTATGCGGAGATATAAATCTAGGGTAGATTAGCGCTGTTTGATGTTGTTGTGTTTTGAAGGTGGCTGATTAAGGTTTAACAGGGTCCAATGTGAAAACTTTGCGGATATGGGCTCTGAAAAGCTCTGAGAGCTTTGAGAGCCTGTGAAAGGCTCTGAAAAGCTCTGAGCTTGTAACACCTTGAGCATGTCCACTGTACAGAGGCAAAAACCTAACTCTACTTAGTAAAAACTCACCTTTCACGTTGTAGAACTCTGTCAGAACTTGCTGAAAGCAGAGCTGAGGAGGGGAAGTATGAAGACAACAATAGACAAACAAGCACAAAATGAACAATAATAAGTCTTGAGTGGTGAATGAAAGACTTCAAACAGAGAAATGCCCTTCTCAATAAGGGACTTTGATTACTATGAATTAAATTTAAGTCCTGTAAGACTTTGGATTAATAAAAACCAGGCTAAAAGAGGACAATAATTTCACTAATAACACTTTCTAGGCGCACTCAGGCACCAATACCAATGAGCAAATGAGTACCAAGCTCAACAGGAAATTATTAAAAGAGAAATAAGGGTCTAACTATTATAAAATTCCAACTTTCACTAGTTGTTACCTGAATAATAATAATAAAAGATACAAGCTTATTCTAATATTCTAATAATAATTTTTGCTGATTAAAAAGGGGACAAAGCCCCTACAAAAGATACCAAAGTATATATAAAAAATAAGAGCACACAAAATTGAAATGTGACAAAATGGACCCCCAAACTCGAAATTCCAACTTCAAACACAAATTCACCAAAATCCTCCTTATCAAACTCAAAATAAAATTCAGAAACATAATTGGAGCACACAAATTGACCATTGGAAAACTTTCAAGCACACAAATCACCCTAAAACTCAGTTATTAACCACAAAAACCAGAAAATCCGCCAGTTTACCCTTAATGTGAAATAAAATAAGATTGAGGGACCATATAAAAATTGTGAAGAGACAGAAAGAGAGAGAATTTCCTGCTCTACAACTTTGCTCAGCAAAGTTAAACTCTAACTCTAATGGATCTACCCTTAAACAGCAAATGAAAATCAAAGGAAATTTTCAAAATTGTGAATTATCCAATTTACCACCTTGGTTTACCACTAATATGATGATTAAAATTAAATTGAATGATTATCTACCCCAGTAGAAAATACCCCAACCATTGTATTGCCTGCAAAAAATGATGTGGTACCCTTTATTCAAAGTTCCATAGCCAAAACTCCAAATGTCTCAGCTGTCAAAAGTGATTTTCGACATTTCGAAAATCTCCTCTTGTCAATTTAAATTTTCCAGTGTCCTTTCATTGTGTCATTCATAATTTAATTTATTGTCTTCATTATATTCCCTTTTATTACTCTGGTCCCCCTTTCCATTTTCATTGTACCACTCTCCAATTCTCAAAGTCCCCAATTTTCGACTTTTTGAGTACATTTAAAACCATAATATTAAAACCCATAATTCGACTTTCAGGCTGTATTCCTTCTTAACCACATAATCCCTTTTTAATACACATCTCAAAAACCCATGAAATTCAAAATTTCATCCTTCACTTCATTACTCTTCGCTTCGATCGATCGATATCAATCTTCCCAACACCTCCCTTTTTTAAACATAATCACCTAACTAGCCATTTATTATGACTCAAAATAAAACAGTATATTATTGTAAATAGAATCTAAGTGTAATGAATCAATTAAAAATAAATTAATACTAAAAAAATTAAATAAAAATGATAGTAGTCAAAAATAAAATCGAACGATCTCGATCTTGAACTCAAACCTTTATTCAACACTACTCTATCACATTTATCATATAAAAAAAAACTAAATTTTATGTATCTTTAAATAAATTTGATTAAGTAAACAATAATGTAAATTATAATTGATAATAAATATTTTATAAATTAAAAATTGAAAATACTAAAAGTGATATAAATGATTCAAAATAAAAAAAATAATCATTTAATTAATTGTTAATGTTTATATCAATCTGGATTCATTATAATAACCAAAATAAAGGAAATTAGCCAATGATCAAAAGTAATAATTTTGCGTATAATTAAATTTAATATAAAAAATGAAATATTAAAATTAAAAAAAAATGAAATATTAATATTAATAAAAGGTAGATACGTGTATAATACACATCTACTAAGTTTCGAATATTTCTGATTACCACAACGTCACTCACATCAAACCTTTGCACCTCAAAACTCACCTTTCACGTCACTCACATCAAACCTTTGCACCTCAAAACTCACCTTTTACGTCACTCAAATCTGCGCAAGAATTGGAAAAAAATCCATTTTTGGACACGCACATAATGGATTTTTCTGCAAAAAATCCTCTAAAAAATCACCTTTCACGTCACGCACCTCCATAGGGGCATTCCGGGGTCCTCCTGGAAGCCTACCAGAATCAGAGTGTTGTTTGTAAAGGTAAGCAAAGATCAAAATGATCTCGAGTAAGCCAGGTCAATCCTGACCTGGCTAAAGACCCTGATCCGCGACTCGTCCCGTCCTAGATTGTTCATCTACGACTGGTCTGAGGAGTCGGGAATGAGTTTATTTGGACTCATCCGGTAAACAGGATCTTCCAATCCATCAATCCTTCACCAAACCCTTCCCCTCTTGATCATCAACTTATTCACTTCATTTCTTCTCATTTTTTCACTTGACCAATCTTGTACAACTACCCACTCGGTGCCTGCATTCATACTTGAGAATTTGAAATCAATTACTCACGGGACACCGCGATCATAACTGAAAGTCATGGCTACCAGTACCGCTCCTGATGTGAGTCAATCAATTTCACACTCAGTATCTTGCACTCCATAGCTGACACATCATATCTTTGTTTATATCATGTTTAGATCAATGTCAATTCTTTTATGTTGTTCCTCAACAATCCCATCCATGCGTCAAT
>JAIFHY010000148.1:0-143629 GCA_022264835.1 Melampsora americana | reverse complement strand
TCTTTCTAAAAACCCTTTCACTAAAGATCAAAAACGATTTTCGAATCGAGATCGTTAAGAAATCTTCCATACTTTGTCTCGATCTAAGAAATAAACAACTTTCTCGGATAAATCTAACCAAGATCTCTATACACCGATCTGTTGTATTGAAATCTGGATAATACAAAAACTTGGTCGTGCTTTCATGTAATTTTCCAATAGCTGAAAACAAACGAATGATTTTGACGGCACCGTTCGGCCTTGCTGATCGATCATTTTGTGCTTCAATCATCTTACGTTCACTAGTGAGGTGATGAGCAAGTCCAGAGAGACCATCCAGAAGACTTTCGTACATTGAGACATGAATACAACTCATAGCTCGAATGGTCGCCTCTCGAAAGGTTGATTGATCAGAGGTCAAGAAGGGAACAAGGGTTTTGATTAAATCTTCTCCAGGTGAGATACTACGCTCTCGAGTTGAATTACTATGCTGGGCAATGGATGAGTTATCGATCCCGGTGCTAAGATTACTGACTTTCGGGTCAGCAGAGGTAGTGATACTAGTCAAGCTGATCAGGAGGGAGGACCAGGAGGTGAGTAAGTTCCGATCGTCCCATCCCGGATTCGGTCCATTTCCGTTGATAGCCGATCGGCCACCGACGCCAGCAGCATCAGAAGCGAGAGGATAAATTCTTTGAAGTTGACTATACAGTAATGTTCGAGCATGTACCATGGTCTGGGGTAAATACTTAAAGCCGTACTGAAGATGGAGGAGAGTGCGATACAGAGCAAAGTCATATCCGCAGGATTATCACTTTCCAATAAACGTATCAGACTATCACTACTACCGGGCTTGCGTTGTTTTTTCCACTTCAATAAACGCGTTTTTTCCGTACTGGGTAGATCATCAGGAAGGATGGTGTCAAAGAGGTATCTTTCTGCTTCATCTAGAACATTAGCAACGCTATTGTTCCGTGTAAAGTTGATCGATTTGGGTGTGGTGATCAATCCAGATTCTTGAATGATGGTACGAGCAGTACCAGTGATCCGTAAAGCATCTAATGCAGATTTTCGAGTAGAGGATGATCTTGAACAGAGCAGAAACCAAGCTAGTAGCTTCCATCTGAGAAACAAATTTGAGACCTTCAGTACCAAAGATAGAATGGCTTTGTTCTTCATGGCCACCATTGGCCAATTTCCTAAGTTGATCACACCATGTGGACATCACCTCTACCCAGAATTTAACGAGGGATTCAACCTTGTGATCAGAACCTTTCTGTAATTGTGCTTTAGATCTAAAAAAGAATTCTGGTTTAGCTAAGAACCTAGTGTAATTCTGTAGAACCATATAAGATTTATCCGATGCTACAAATCTTCGAAGTGCCAACTTCGATGCGATAGTCACGCCTACGTCCAACGAGATCAGACCGCGGAAGAGAATATCGAGTGCGGCTGAATCTGCAGTAGGGGAGGTCAAGATTCGAGGCCATGCCTGCAAACAAGTTTGAAGCACATCAAAGAGTGGTTGAACATGTCTAGGATATTCGACAGCAAAATGACCGTGTCGTTTGATGAGCATAGCACTATCCAAAGTGTCAGCTCTTTGAGCGATACTATCATGCCAAGGAGCAATGTATCTATCATTCGTAAGAGTATAACTGGCCAAAGTTCGGTCACAATACGCAGCAATCTGAAGAACTTTAGTCCCAACCGCATCAACAAAAGCTTTGATCCTAGGTCGTTCCAGAGTCTCTGGTCTCAAGGCCATGCCATCATTACAATCCGTTTCAGTATCTTTAGGATGAAAATGATTGAGTGAATGAGATGATGATGAATGAGACTTTGAGCCGTTCTGCGGTTCGACTACTGGGGTAAACCGGATCTTCGCCTTTTTCCAAGGATGTAAGTGCTCGCAAGGTCGCAGTGATACCGATTGTGATCCGATCTGCTCCAGCCTGGGCGACTAAGCCGGTCCCGCTTTCTCCAGAGTCGGATGATCCGGTCAACAGTGTTCTCAGAGTGAACTCACTGCCATATTCGAGTTGCCAATGTAGGATATAATGAATCAAGGAGGCAAACGTATCGAGCGAGACTTCGGCAGGGTATACATTTTTACGATCGGCTGGAAAGGCTGATTTGAGGATAGGTTCAGGCGCTTGTTTAACGCGGAAGCACCTTCTCGAACCCGACGAAGGTACGCCCAAACAAGCTGAACTATCCCCAGCATCATTGTCGGACGCGTGGTCTTTTCCTTTAGCTTGCCAAAACACCAATCGATCGTTTCTGGCCATTTCGCGAGCAGAAAGTCTTGCGGGGCGGCACCAACCACAGAGCATATCAACGGGACTGTCGCATTCCAATACCTTGCTTTGGATGGCTTGTCGGACATTGAATGGGCCTTATTAAAGATTGTGATGATTGCTTTATTCCAAACCGGATGATTGACTTCCGCAGTTGCAGACTGTACCACTTGAGCCAATAAAGGATTCAATGTTTCAGCCATCGCAGTCTTAACAAAGGAACCCCTTGATCCTTCAAAGATGATAGCAAAGGCAGCAATGAATTCAGCAGTCTCTTCAAAAGCCTCTAATGGATAAACTTTCAATTTGAGATACTGAACACCTCTGATTAAGAAACCTAGTCTGGTTTCTGAATCTTTTTGATCTTTGATCGCTGCTGCCCGGTTTGTGAGATCGATTTCACTTGCAAACCTATCACTAACGCTTGTAAATCTACAAGCCAAAGATGGAGTAACAGTCAGTTGAATTGAATTCTTCAAGATGAAAAGAAATCAAGTGAAGACCTTATGTTGGAAAGTGCGCCTAAGAGCTGAGCAAACATGTTCATATTGGCTTGCTTATTAGGATTTCGAGAATTAGGAGAGCTTTTGATCCATCGGAAGGAAGAGGTGAATAGAATCAGCCAAAAGAAGATTAAAAAACAGAAGAGATTGTAACAGATTTACGTATCCGCGTTCTTGATTGAATTAAAGACAATCTCTTCTAATCTAGATCCCAACTCTTCCCCTAAACTTTCTCTTGTCACACCTTGTACGATAGCAATAAGTGCTCTGCATAATAGGTAAACAAGCGCCAACTATGGTTCATCTCGAGATAACACACAGATAGACAATCATGAGTTCGATCGCACATAGATCATGACTCCTGATTGGGTGAATGAGAACTGACACCTTTTCGTTCGGTCAAAACCGCAGCAACTCGACGGGGATTAGTGGTATTATCACCGCTAAATCTGTTGAACAACCCACCCATTCGAACAAAAGCAAATTAAGAAGTCTGATAAGTTTTGAATGAAAGCAAATGTGAAAGTCTGACATGGCCCGTTGAATGGAGTGTTCATCAATTCCATCGCCTTGCCTAGATTTCCATCTCATGACAAAGTTGATCACTTGATTAGGGTTCTTTCGAGACACTTGAGCAAGTGAATCGAATGTAGCATCAAAACTTGGGTCAACACCCTGACCTATCCAAGCCGGAATATAAAGATCGTCCTCATTGGAGATAGGCTATGTAACGATGGTGTGATTAAATCAGAATGAAAAAAGTGATCAGTGGAATCATTGCAAGAAGAAAGATCAGTGATCCCGCTGGTTGACCTACAATAGCCTTTCCTAAAAGCTGACCGAGTTTGATTTCACATTCCTCGAAAAAGCGATCCATGATTAAGTAGATTGCAACCTTTTGAAGACATCCGGCCTCACTCAAGATTAGTGAATTTGAGTGAAGATGATCGTTCAGAGGATGAAGAAGACGAACCTCTAGGGGTGAATGAGCCTCACCGTTTGGACTGTTGACTGAGTTTGTGGTACTAGTGGCCGTGGTCTCACTTCTACTTCTAGGTGATCTACCGTGATGGGTAGCGGATGTAGCAGGACTGATGTTAGGTGAGAAAGGAGATGAAAGAGCTGAAGTAAGACCCATTGAGCTGTTGAGAAGATCGAGACCATGATGACGATGTGATCTAGAGTGTTCGAGATTGTTAGAAGATTTGAGAGGAGGACCAGGTCTGAGACTAGCGACTGATAATTTTCTTGGTGGAGCAGATCTAGTGATCAGGTTTTGATGAAATTGAGAATTAGGCGTTGGACTGGTTGGAGAAGGATGAGTATGAAGAGTGTTTAAAGCATGTTTATTTCTGAAATCTAAATTATGATGATGATGAGGATGATGAGGATGATGAGGATGATTTGGTGAATGATGATCGATTGTGGTTGAATGAAGATTGATTAGATGATGATTTTGACCACCGAATGGACGTGAAGAAGATTGAATGGGAGAAGTGAATGAGAAAGGTGAAGGTTGATGATGATGTTGTTGTTGATGATGATGATGATGATTTGATGAAGAAGCATTAGAACCATCTCTTTTGTGATCAGTCACATTGAAGTGTTGTTGTTGTTGTTGACCGAAAGAAGTGCTCGGTAAGGGTGATTCATCATCAAACTCAGGTATCTCGATTTGCATGATTTGAGTGTGATGGTTGAGTTGATGATGAGGAAGTGTTGTTGATGTCGATGGAAGTTCAAGTGAATAAGTGTTGAGAATGGATTCTTTTGGATTTGAAGTGGTAATTTGGTTATCAAATCATCCCAGCAGATTGACATCATCATACAGCTTCTCAAACTACAAACCAACTCATCCTCTTCATTCTCCAATCATCATCCCTCTCATCTTCACCATTCACAAACATCACACCATGACATGGATTCCAAACAAATGAGAATATTCTTTGTTCCCGCAAAAGCCTACTTGCTACCATCGCTGTCGAACGCAAGTTATAGTGGATCATCTCCCTCTATCATCTAGTCTGGATCCTGGCTATGGTGAGCGTCATTTCTTTGTCTATTGATTTGAAGCCAAAGGCATCTACTGACTCTCTCTCCCAAGTTCTCGTCCTGTACTTGATCGAAGACTCACATCATTCTGCCTTGTTTTTTTTATTTTTCACAGCTGGAAGTATGATTGAATCAATCCAAGTGAATAGACATTCCTTCCCCTTTTCAATCTCTTTGGGTTAATCGTATCATTTTTCCAGTGCATTGGATTTGTTTAGTTACCCTTCTCTGAATGTACCTTTGAAGATATGAACATGATGTCTGGTGCATTGTAATCTTGCTTTTGACCTTCTCCTGTGCCACAACTCATTTGATTCATCTTCAAAGGCATCAAAAAATCTCTCGCATTCACCACCAGTCATGCATGTCTCAATGTATCATCTCATAATCAAAAAGAATCACATATTCCAAAAAAATAATTAGATGATTTGAATTTAAAATCTTTAATTAATTGATTTATCCTTGTTTTTTGAAATGTCAACATAGATCTTATACGAAAATCATAATAAACTAAACTTAATGTGAAACTGGGCTAAGTCCTTTTAGCACTAAGGCTAAAAGGAATAAATTAAATCATCCTATCCCAACAACTACACCCTCCGGGGTGGCTAGAGGTTACAATACAGTAAAAATATAAAAAATGTAATATAGGAAAAAAAGATAAGGTAGACAAAGAAAAACAAAAGAATACAATAAAATAATTAAATAGGGAGGGAAGGGAGGGCTTTAAAAAACTAAGATTGATAAAGCTGAGGAGATTTTCGAATAAGATGAGAATGGTAAAGTGGAAAGAACAAATAATTGGTAAACAGGTAATGACGTCAAACACACAAAAGAGAAATATAATAAAAAATATCCGGACCGTCATTACAATGTAATTTTTGTACATCCCCAATATTTTGACATTCCCATCTGTAAATAACTAGTGACCTACCACTATAAGACAAAGAAACTTTAAAAAGTTAAATACATTTTTTGAAAATCGAACTGATTAAATGTCCATACATACAAAGTAAAACTTTAGATCTCAAAGCTTTGGATGGAGTCACTCTTTGGGTTGAAATGGTTCATCTGATTAGGTGGAGCATCAATGAATCTTATTCTTCGTAGAATGTGTACGTAAAAGAACAAGTCCGATGATCTCCTGCCTTGTACTCATGTACGTCATATCATCCGCTCATCACACTCGGCTCATGAGAATGATGAGGACTTTTGCCAAGTAGCTTATGAGGACATAGGAGTTTTGATGAGTATGATCTAAGAGGATCTTTGATACGTATCCGATGGATTGCTATACATCATCAGTGACATGATCAGACTTCAGAGAAAAAACCCATCAGAGCATCACTCACCTGGGCTATCTTCAATCATCAATTGAATGAATCAGATGATACTGATCACTAGGGCGGAATGGCTTGATTGGATCTGTTCTGATCGCCTTTGAAGACTTGAACATGATGGGTTCTGAGAGGAATCTCAAATGTAAGATGTGGAGAGTATGGACGCTCACTACTTCCTATCACCTATAAAGACTGACCTCAATCCTACAATCGAAACGCTCCTTTCACTCATCACTCAGATTCATCAACATTAAAGCAGGCTTTAAACTCACCTTTTCTATTCGAATCCTTTTTCTGATCGATTTTTCTCAAGAACTTAATTTTCAAATCTTGATCAATTTTGAACTTTTTCAATCACTCAACTTCTAAGATGTTAAATTTTAACTTTCTCATTCTCTGTCTTTTCATCTCACCTTTTCTCTTAGATCAAACTTTATCACTTCCAACTGGTATTGGATTTCAACATTCAAATGTAGAAGAAAGTCTTATTTCATCAAAGATGAGAATGTCAAGAAGAGGTGAAGAAGAGGGTGCAAAGGGTGAGAAAAAACCAGATTGTCCCGAAAAGGAAAAACCGGAAGAAGGAAAACCAGAGAAGGAAGAGGCCGAAGAGAAACAAGGGAAGATGGAGGGAGAGGAGAAAGCAGAGAAGAAAGAGGGAGAGGAGAAACCAGAGAAGAAAGAGGGAGAAGAGAAACCAGAGAAGAAAGAAGTAAGTCATACCATGATCTAAGCTTGGTTGTGATTCTTTTCTTATATCCTTCTCATCCATCAGGAACCCAGCCCGGAGAAAAAACCAGAAGGAGAGAAGGAAAAACCTGAAGAATGCCCTGAAAAGAAGGCTGCCGCAGAGGTAGGTGCTATGAGTGGATCTTCGATCATCATTGAGATCATATTCAATAGTCACTGATTTCTACTTTTTATTGATGTTAGCCTGGTGAAGGTAAACCAGAGAAGAAAGAGGGAGAAGCAAAACCCGAAGCTAAAGAAGCAGAAGCAAAACCCGAAGCTAAGAAGGGAGAAGCAAAACCGGAAGCTAAAGAGGCAGAAGCGAAGCCGGAAGCCAAGGAGGGAGAAGCAAAACCTGAAGCTAAGGAGGGAGAAGCAAAACCTGAAGCTAAAGAGGGAGAAGCAAAACCCGAATGCAAAGAAGGAGAAGGAAAACCTGAAGGAAAACCCGAAGGCAAGCCAGAAGGAAAACCAGAAGGAAAGCCAGAAGGAAAACCTGAAGGAAAGCCAGAAGGAAAGCCAGAAGAAAAACCCGAAGGAAAACCTGAAGGAAAGCCAGAAGGAAAGCCAGAAGAAAAACCTGAAGGAAAACCTGAAGGAAAACCTGAAGGAAAACCAGAAGGAAAACCAGAAGGAAAGCCAGAAGAAAAACCTGAAGAAAAACCCGAAGGAAAACCCGAAGGAAAGCCAGAAGGAAAGCCAGAAGAAAAACCTGAAGGAAAACCTGAAGGAAAGCCAGAAGGAAAGCTAGAAGAAAAACCAGAAGGAAAGCCAGAAGAAAAACCTGAAGAAAAACCCGAAGGAAAACCTGAAGGAAAGCCAGAAGAAAAACCAGAAGGAAAGCCAGAAGAAAAACCTGAAGGAAAACCCGAAGGAAAACCTGAAGGAAAGCCAGAAGGAAAGCCAGAAGGAGAAGAACCATGCGAGAAGAAAGAAGGAGAAACGAAGCCGAAATATTAAGATCGTTTGATTGTCATTCGATTGAATTTTTGTTAATATGATTGAAGTGGTTGTATCATACTTATTTAGTGATGATTTCTTTTTTGAGATTGATTGTAAATATTTTACACTTTCTTGTTCTTGTTCATCTTCATTGATTTGTTTATAAAATCATTTGTTTGTAGTGAATTGTTAATGAGATTTTACTTGCATTACTTTTTTGAATCATATTCTATACCGAGACAGAGTACAAATCAATTGATATTCTAGAATAGAATGAATGTGACTTTGATCAAACATTAATGAAGAAAGAAACAAGTTCAAAGCACTCCTTAAGGGTTAAAAGAAATGAGTGATAATACAAAAAAGAAAAATACTAAAAGATTTACTCAAAACTGATCAAAAGAAGAATACGAGATGTCTTTCAGTGTACCAATTTTTTTTTCACATCGTCACTTCAATCTTCCCCACGTGATCAAAGAGAAGCGGAGATGTTTAAGATCACATTTTTTTTCAATTTTTTGTGTATTGATCTACGTTTGATTTTTGTTTTATATTGAAGTGTTTGAAGGGGATTTTCGATTCAATTCGTAGTACAATCCAATTTTAGTCCATATATACACATTCAAAACCTCTCAGCAGACCTCACAGCCTTAGTCCAGACATGAGAGGGTTTTTTTTTTCTTGGATTTGGTGGTGATCATGAGTTCATCGAATTTCGTAGAAAAATTGTGAACGACTTCTTTAATCAAATCTCTTTTGCACTGGTGCACTCTCTCTCTCGATCGTGAATGGTTATTTTAAGGAAATTGTAGGATTGATTTGGAAAATGCCAAGAAGAGCGCATTAGGACACTTGCCTTTTGAGTTGCCTTGGTATGATCCCCTTTTGGATGTTTTTTTTCATGCGCACTTGATGATGAACATGAATTCAAACGATCGATTGCTCCTTGGCTAGTTGACTTGTTTCCTTCATCAAGAAGACCGAATGTGGTTTACGTAGAGGATCTCATAGTACGGTGCCGGATCGTTTGTAGGACCAGTGGGTTGGAATAAGTTTCTTACATCTTGACCTCAATGACTTTGCCCAGAACGGTGCCGCTACATACAATTGCGATTCAACTTTGATTGTATTGACTTGAATTGGGGTTCAACAGGGTTCAACCTCATCGAAAAGGAGTGGCGGATACTGAATCTGATACATTTGTTTCAAGTTTTTCTCCGACCACTCATCTGCGCTCTTGATGTGATAAACTTCAGGGGAAGATGAAGAAAGGCAAAGTGGATTGGAAGAATGATTATCAGAAAGGAAACACTTCAACAGAGACTGTAAGATGGTAAGATGGATGTCTAAAAAGATTCATTCTTTGAAAGTATGATGTAGCTTTAGCTCATGTGCCATACATATTTCCTTAGCTCAAACAATCTGATTCAAGATCGATCAAAGTTGAAGATTTTGAATTAGAAAGAATTGTAGATCATATCTATATATCCTAAAATCGAAAGAGTTTGAAGAATCTTTCTTTTTTTTGATCGATGATGGAAATGGTAAATTTTTAGTGAAGCAATTCTACAAAGGGAAAATAAATTCATCACAAGGTTCAAACCTCAGCTTTAACTTCCGAATGACCCCACTCCCCAATGATGTAAAGCTGAGTGACCGGCTCAACTAAAGATAATTATCATCACATGCGCGGTCCTTGTTAGGAGCTTTAATTGCTTAGCTTCTTTACTCAATTTCGGTCTATCTCCTACATTCTATCTCTTCCTCGGCTCTAGATTCATTTTTAAACCTCTTACAAACTCAAAACACGTTCCTTTTTGTTTTCTCTATCTATCTCGATCAACTTTCTCAGTTCCATCAATAAAAAAAATCTTATTACAACTCACTATATCCTTCTCTCCTTACTTCTTCGTATCCTATCCTTAAAGTTTCCTTCATATTCATTTAAAGAAGTTTCACTACTTCATAGTCTTCACACTTCATCAAAAAAATCTCTTGTTTTATCATCCTCTAGATCAAACAAGTCTTGAAGTCTTTACTGCTTAACCCAAAAAAAAACCAACCCAATCCCTTCACATACCTTGCATCTCTCTTACCCAAAGATGTCTAATCTATCTGAGTTGAAGTTTCTAAATCATCCTTCAAGTAGTGAAAAAAACTCACCTTCGAACAAATTTCATCCACTGCAGCATTCAACCCAACTTGATCATCATCATCCTCAAACATCTTCATCTTCCTTTAACCTTAACTTTAATCGTCGAACACTTCCCGAATCAAATGAATTATCTCCATACTCATCAAGTTCAAATCAATCAATCTTGAATCCGAGTTTTGATGTTGATTTACAAAGGTGTGACGAAAGATCAGATCAAGAATTCGAACTTCAACATCGATTATCTCAATGGAGTTTTCCTTCTGATTTACCTGTATCAAAACGAGAGATCATTTGGGGTCCTTATGCTGAATTGAGTACTACCGATGAAAACGCTTGTATGGCTCAATGGGAACAGACAACACCTATCAGTCTTTCTAAGCAAGATCCTACAAGATACTTTCCACCCACGCCCACATCTCTAAAGCGACCTAGGATTCAAACTGAATTGATCAATGAACGTGATCAGGACCCTTCAGAAAGAAATACACCTTATCCTAAGAGAACACGAAGGAAATCATCAAATGAAACCGAATTAGGATCTGAATTAGATTCACCTAGAATTGTATCACCTACCTATGAACGATTTAATCAAGTCTTTAGTATTCTAGAAGGTCTTTCTCCTGAATTGAATCCATCATCATCATATTCAAATCATTGTCCTGAATGTTTTAATTCATCAGATCATTATCGACTTCATTCATCTTCTAATGGATTTTATAACCACACAACTTATTCTTCTTACCAAACTACTCCTATGAAACATCATCAAACTTTTAGTTGGTATAAACCTCCTACTACTATTGATTCAAATCATTTAACATGGTGGGATTATTCAATCAAATCTTGTTTATAAGCATTCTAAAAATCTTTTTTTTTATTTTTTTTCTAGATTTCCATATATCATATTACAAATTTTATTTAAATGCATCTTCTTTTTTTTCTCTTTTCTTTCTTTTTAAACAACATCTTTGATTTTTCTTTCGTATCTTTATTTTTTTTTCCCCTCTCGTTATTTTTTTTATGTAAAACTATCAATAGCATTTTTTCCATTTATTTTTCAAAAAAAAGAAGAAAGGTAGAAAAGAAAGAGAAAAGGAGAAAGTGGAAAAAAAATAGTTAGAATTATAAAAATCAAGGAGAGATATATATAATTTATATTTAATTTTTTTTCTAATACACTTTTTGTTCGAAATTGTTGTTAGATTAGAGATCTTTTTTTATTTTGTTTTATTTTGATTTTGATTTTTGTTTCAAAAGAAAAATTGATTATAAAAAACATTTGAATTTAATTTAATCTTTGAGTTTCTCTTTGTTTGTTTGTTTTGTTTTTCTAAAGAAGAGAGAAGGAGAGGGACTTTAATCTTTACAATTTATAATCAAGATCGATTTATACAAATTTAGAACATTATTTTTTTTGTGATTGACTTTGATTTCATTCTTGACGCTTTATTGAATTTGATTCATCATACCTAAATTTATCATATGAATGTTTGACTTGATATTTGACCAAGGCGATTGACCAGAATGAACTTGATTAATCTATATTTTAAAGTGAGAAGAAAGTGAAGATGACGAAAAAGTAATTAAGTCATTGAAATCTTAGCCTGTCTCTGCAAGTTCATCCTTTAAATAATGTGATTCTCAACATCTCTTCCAACTCAAAATTCCGGGTACGACTCCACTTTACGTTCTGAGTTCATCTTACAGTGTATTTCTGCTAGAATTTTGATACACACATATTCATGATGGTGAAAGATATGCGCAAATGCAAAAGAACCGACCGCACTTCTTGATCGTATCTGGAATCGTTTTTGCATTTGCATCGCACATTCATTAGGCTTTCCTTTTCCCTTTTTGTTTGGGGGGGGGGTTTGTGCCATGAGAGCTCCTATTGATCATGACTTTCGATTTCTCTATCCTATTTCTCAGATCACCAGTAATGATGTAGTCAATGGAAACATCGTGTATATCAGGCTTGTTTTGGTTTGATTTTGTTTACACACTTCACTAGACAGAATGCGTTTCTTCAATTTTCCATTCGGTGATTTGGGGAACCATCAGTATAAGCATAAATACTACAACATGTGTCATGAACGGAAAGGCTGAAGTACTACCTTTGCTAAAATTGTTGACCGGGTGACCGCAACAAGAAAGAGAT
Source organism: Melampsora americana (assembly GCA_022264835.1). Lineage (NCBI taxonomy): Eukaryota > Fungi > Basidiomycota > Pucciniomycetes > Pucciniales > Melampsoraceae > Melampsora > Melampsora americana. The sequence continues at coordinate 131,471 of JAIFHY010000148.1, read as the reverse complement.
TTGATCTCAAATTTGGCCGCAGCCTGCTGCGAACCTGCTGCGCAGCTCACCAAAAGCCATATCCGGTGCAGACCAAAATCGGAATTAGGGCCCCGGACAGTAACGTCGATCTAATCACCACCACCTCAACCTCAACCTCAACCTCACCACCCCTTCCCTTTTTTCCAATCACGACCACCTCGAACCCAACAACCCTTCATGGCGTTTCGACATTATTCAGCCGATATCAAAGTCCTGGCGGTGTGTTGGCGACTACGAGGACTTCCCATGTCCGTCATACGACGTCGGCTCAAACGGCCGATCTCCGAACGATCTTTCCGGCGATGGATGAATCTTTACCGTCACACCCGAGCAGTCATCCGCGATCCTTATGACTACGAGCAAAGGGGTCGACGCCGACTCTTGAATAACCACGACCGTCAATTCATGGAAGGCATCATCGATGAAAGCCCTTCGCTATTCCTGGACGAGATACGGGAAAAGCTATACGACGCACACGGGAAGATGCCTTCGCAAAGTACCATTCAGCTTGAGTTACGCTCTCGCCTACTGATCAGTCTGAAGAAAGCCGCGGTGAGCAACGTTCGGAAGAATATCTGGGCCAAACTACAATGGATGCATGAACATATGAACATCCCCGCTCATTTCATGGTATTCACTGGTGAGTACCTTACCCTCTTTCTCATCTTTCATTTTAACTCAGTGCTTATGTTTCTTTCTTTTTACGTCAGACGAGAGTGCCATTTGCGGCCGCGATCTCCTCCGAGTGCGTCAGCGAGCGAAAATTGGGATGCGAACTAGTCGCAATGTGCCCAAGATCCACCGGACTCGCTTTTCCCTCCTCCCTGCAATCAGTTACCGCGGAATACTGGCTCTATCAGTCGTCGAGGGATCGATTAAAAGAAAACGGTTTGAACGTTTTCTAGAATACAACTTGGTAAGTTGTTTTCTACACATCCTGTATCACACCTATCAGCTTACTGACCGCTTGCATCGATCGTCAGCTCCCCCGCATGAATCCCTACCCAGGTCCCAACAGCATCCTGGTTTTGGATAATGCGTCGATCCATCATGGTGGCCGCATTCGCGACCTTTGTGACAGTTCAGGTATGTCACAGTCGTTCTTTATCTGGCGAACAGAATCCCAAATTACCACCATACTAACTAATTGGGCTGGATGGTAGGTGTTCTCCTCCGCTATTTACCTGCATATTGCCCCGAGTTGAATCCAATCGAACTCGGATTCAACGTGCTCAAATACCGCCTTCGACGCTCGCAAATTTTGTCAGGTACTAGGAATCCCAAGGAACCCATCCGTAAGGCAGCATTGGAAACATTCCATGCCACCTTAACCAACAAACTTTACCGCCGCTCTGGGTATCGCATGTCTGAAGACATACATGCCTAATTTGGATTCTCGAAACCGATTCGGATTCTCGAATCCGAAATCATATTTTATTTCTTTTTTTTCGATTTCCTTTTTTCATCTCATTTTGTCTCTTTGGTATTCCTTTTTTTATCTCAGATTGTCTTTTTTCTTGTCATGTATGTCTTTCTTGGATCTTTCTAGTCATCTTTGGTATATTGGGTTTGAATATAGGCTTGTATTGTGTTGTACTTGGTTGAAATGAGAATGCACTTTGCCTTCCAAATCAAAATAAAAATTCGGTGTGAACAAATTGAAAAAAAAAAACCGGTGAGAAAGAACAAAATGGCCACGTGAAGGCCTCTTTGTGCACTTGACGTTCACGCGCACCAAGAGGAGATCATGGATCAAATGAGACTCATTTCGAATCTTTGTGATTTTTTCTCTAAATCGATCGATTTAGAGAAAAAATTTTTTAATCGTTCGAGTCTTAATTTTTCTTTCTTAATTTTTCTCAAGTTTTATTTTATATAAGTCAAAATACTTGTTGTTTTCTTTCAATTGCCTCATTCATCTTAGTGTTGTAGTTACAACTTTTACATTCATCTTAGAGTTGTAGTGAGTGACAAAAGAAAACAAAAAAAAACCAATAGAAACAGAAAAAAAGGAAAATCAAGAAGATCCTCAAAGGTCTAAATGGTCCGTGAAGGCAATCATCGAGACTGACGAAGCAGCCTTCTCTGCGCGATGCATCTTTTTTTGTACTTGGTCGCGTTGGTGTAGAGGGTGTTAATGGCGATTTTGTTGAGGCCTTTTGCAGTAAGTTCTTCTCGAGACAGATCATCCTTGTTGATATGTCTGTGGTCACTCACTCCAGCATCTATTAAAAGCTTCCTGGTCTGCGTATATATGTTGGGGGGCAAGCGACAAAATTCGAGGAAGTCGTCAATACCGTTCGGTCCGGCAGGGTCATAGACGATTGGGGGTGAAGATGAGGGGGGAGGAGAGGCGGTGGTTGGCGCGGTTTGGTTAGAAGGACCCTGATGGTGCTCAGGTTCCTTGATTTCGGCCGCCGGAGTCGAAGTCGGTTTTTGAGGTGAGTGAGCCGTTGCGATCGCTCCGACCACACCAACCAAAAGGTTGGTGATTGCCGAGGCATCGAACGGCTGGCCGCTGGCCGGTGGCGTGTCTTTCGGCGCCTTGTCGGCTTTCTTGATGAGATCGTACTTCATATGCGCCGGAGGATGATCAAAATCGACCTCATCGTTGTTCTAAAAGCACGGTGTAAGCTGATAATCTCGAGATTATTAGCCAGAGCTTGGACTTACTCGGCATTTGGCCCACTCCATCGCTTTGGCCAGGGTCAAGGCGAAATATCGACGGGGATTGGTCGGATCGACTATCGGAGCATAGTTGTCATCGTAATTGACATCTAGCTTATGGTGCTTCACAAGCTCGCTTGCCCAAGCGTTATCAGGGCACTTCTCCGAGTCGTTTGTGGAGACGGAGTTGCCATCGTCCGAGAAATACTACACAAGGGGTTGTGCATCAGCTTGATCTACAGTTAAGGTGACATCCAAGAAACAAACGGCTTGAAGGAACGACTTACGTTTGCAGGCTCATCTTTCTCCGAATCCGAATGGTCCGCCTGAGTTTGGGTTGATGGTCTCAGTTTACGTTTGCGCTCCGCGCGATCCGCTTCGTTGCGCTCTGCCAAGGCCGTAATTGCTTCAACTCGAGCAGCCTTGAATGATCAATGGGATCAGTTTGGAAATCAGGATGAAATATAAAATTGGGGCTCACCTTTTTTTGCTGTGCCTTAATTTTGTCCGGATGAAGAGCCACATAGGTGATTCCAGCTTCCTTGAGGGGATAGTGGGCATGGGCTTCTTCAACCCATGTTCGAATGTTTTCTGGAGTCAACAACTGGCGACTGTTGATTTTTGCTTTAGGGAAAGTCTTCGTTTTACTGATGTAAGCGGTCCACTTTCCTGAGTCCTTGGAAATGGACTTCCGGATCACCGTGGTCATCGATTTCCCGGTATCGTCGTTCTTCGCCGCTTTGGCACATGCGGCCATGAGTCCTTTCAAATCAAACTGTGTCGAATCCCAGTTCACCTTGCAGTGGGTCCCCTTGAAAAGCCCATAACCCGACTTTTCCTCCTTATCGGGTACGTAGAATTCGCTGTCGAAGTAGAAAACAAAGTTGGGGTCCTTATTGGGGTCGAGTTGTCCTATGTCAGGTGCCATTGGTGACCTCTGGGGAAATGAGAAATCAGCCAACAAGCCGCCGAGGTCATAGAGAGAAGAGAAAAGTGAAGCAAAAACAGGGAAAGATGGAAGCGTACCTGAGTCAAATCGACCACATTGCATGGGTCTGGAGGTGGAGTGGATTGACGTTGAGAAGACATGAAGAGGGGATTGATGTGCTCATTCAAAACCATGTTGATTCGAGGAAATGAGGCTTTAAGTCGGTTACCGGATCCAGTCAGGAGGGAAAATTTTTGTTGTTCTGCACCGGATATGGCTTTTGGTGAGCTGCGCAGCAGGTTCGCAGCAGGCTGCGGCCAAATTTGAGATCAAATCTCTTTCTTGTTGCGGTCACCCGGTCAACAATTTTAGCAAAGGTAGTACACCACAAAGACACCTTTGTGCGTCAGGATGTCCGGGCGTGTCCGAAGCTGGTACACGACCCGACGTCCGTGACGAGGATGCTGGCCTGACATCCACGTGCGGATTTATCCGCAGTGTATCCTGGGGATGTGCAGGCGCTATCCTAGCTAGGATGCCATGCCAGCATCCTACGCTGGGATTCCCTGGGGATGCCGAGTACGAAGGGCATCCCTAGTGCGCACGTTAGACAAATATTAGACATCGGAGCTCCGATATCCGAGGGTGGTCGGAGCAACGGGGATCCGGAGATCACCACAGCTCAGCATCCACTGGACGCCGAGACGCCATCGCTCAGCTGGATGTCAATCGGCCATCCTACATTTGCCCGATGGACTCTGTTCGGACGTCCGCACTCGGGCGTCCACAACCCCAAATACCGTTGTGTTGTGGGTGGATGTCCGTCCCCCACCAAGAAAAAACGGACATCCACAGGACACCCGAGTGTCCTTGTGGTGTATGCTTTAATTGAATCTGAGGTGTGTTGTGTAATTTTGACAGAATCACGTGACACTCACAAGGTCATCCAATTTTTTTTTGACCAAGGTTTATCGAGGAAATCAAAGAAAAGAAATCAATCAATCCCAAGGATCCAAGACCAAGATCAAGAAAGAATGCCAACTTTCAACGATGTCGATGAAATCTTGGCCGCCTTCAACCAACAGGATCCTGCATCGATCGGCTCAGGTGTCCATTTTAATCAAGAATCAAAAAATTGATACATCTTATACCCAATCGATCTGATTTGAATTCTCTTTTCTATTTTTCTGTCTCGTAGCTCTCACTCAACTTCGACATGCTTGTTCTATTCGACCCGTACCCAAAGCAGTGTTGAATTATCTTCGACAGGATCCTTCGGCAAGTACTGTGTCCGGTGCTCTGAACCTTTCACGGGAGGTAAGTTTGAGATCTAGTCTTAAGCTTTCTTGGTCTTCACTGACGCTTGTTATTGAAAATCTCAGTCAAACTCAATTCATCTTTTGAGTAATTGCCTTTACACTCTTGCTCATCTCATCAGTCTTTCCTCAAACAATCAGTATGGCACCGAGAATGCCCATGATGCCGCACGAATCATTAATGACTTGATCCGAAATCACTCAAAATCACTTCATCGCTGTTTTGCTCCTGGAAGGAACTGAAGCCACCCTGGCGTGCTTGAGCTTGTTGTATGCGTGTGTTAGCTGGAATGAAGGTGCCTGCGCACAGGTGGTGATCACTGATCTCAGATGGGACCAGAAGACGATTTCCCGGCTTTTAGATACTCGTCAGAGTGTCGCTTCAAGAGCAGCAAGCCAAGGCTAAATCAGGACCTAAGCAAGTTGCTCACAAAACTTTTAAGCTTCAAGGGTCGACTTCATGAAGTGGATGTTCGAACTCTGGTTTTGAAATTGGTGATGAAGATCATCACCACATCTGAATTACGTCCTTCTCTAAAATTGGAGTTTTGGCGGACTAAAGGTCTTTCAGCCGGCCTATTCAGAGGACTACGATCAGATGGTTATCACACCATAGCATTTGTGTTGAGTGGCCTCTGGGATGGTGTTGTTAGGAAGGATGGTTGGATTATTGACAAAGAAAAAACGCACGATGATAGTGGTGTGGAAAAAACTTATAATTCTCGATGGGATATTTTTGATCAAGCAGCGATCACATCCCTTGTTCAACTCTTGGACGATGAAAACCTTCCGAGTGAGGATGAAGGGTCAAATCAAACAAATCTTGAACCCACGGCGGAGCTAGTGGAGCGCTTTTTTCAATCGGCTCACCGATTATATCTCTACTTTCACGCCATCCAGTATCTTCCAGTCACATGCCAACTCCAGATTACCTCAATATCGTATTCTCCTGAATCTCATCAAATCTCTTTCGCCAACTCAGTCCATAAGACATCAGCGACTTACTCTTCATATCCTGAATCGTAGCCCTTCATTGTGCCCTACACTTTGGAGACATGCTGCTCCACCTATTGAATCATCGTGTACTATCAATTGGATTTCTGCCATTGGTCTAGCTTCTAAAGTCGCTTCTATACGTGTGACCATACCGACTTCCGTCAAGCACCGCACCATTTTAGCAACAGATAACAAGAACACAATCATAAACATATGTAGTAACTTATTAGCTCAATGCTTCCCGACACCCCTAGGCAAAACCTGGTTCACCAAAACCTTACAGCACAGTAACTCATTGGTAGTTTATTGCTGTTTGACTTTGTTGGTCATGGGTATGAAGAAAGCTGCCAGTATCACCAGTCAGATCAACCAAGCAATCAAACAGTACGACGAGACAACTCCTACATCTAATCTAATCGAACCTTTCAAATCGATGGGTCCCTGGTCGAATCTTCTGATCACCTTCAACGAGATGCTTCAGTCATTGTTGCCAGATCTTCAGATCCTGATTGCCCTTTTACAAAAAGCTCCCAAAGCAACCCCATCACTACAGGAATCCAAATCCAACAGTGCCGCTCCTGAAGTAGAAATGTCAGACAGGAGCGAAGTCAAGACCGAGGATTTCAGTTCTGACTTGATTTCCGTTCACGTACTTGCATTTTTACGATTGTGTCATGATTTGATTCCTAACTCGATCTACCACATCCGTTTCGATTACGCAAAACTTATCCCGGTGTATTTAAAACTGAACTCGTCTCCTCACCAAACTAAGGAAGATACACCGGTCGTACTTGACCCTCTTGTTTATCTTTGCCAGTCCCGAATATTGCACCTAGTTGGATACTCCGCCTCAATGAACCATATGGCACCCTCATCCACCTTATTAACATGTTTACTCTCCTTATCTTCATCTTCAAGGGGTCCTTCATCTTTCTCGACCAACAAAACTGGCCACGTACCTATATCCGTCAGTGACGCTGCACGTCAGACTTTGAAAGCCGTCCTAAAGTGTAACAACCCACACCTACGAGATACACCCGATGTACAGGAAATTCAAATTTGGATTGACGTCTTGACAGAATTACGCTCTCAAGGGGATTGCTTACCGCTCATATCATTTTTGGATGATTGTATCCGAGCATGCTTACGAAGTCCATTGAAGTTTGTTGAAGTTGGTCAAGAGCTAATGTCGACTTGTAGAAATTTATCCGACAAACCCAAAATCTCCATCTTATATGCTACCTTGTTTTCCAAGACGACAGCGGTTTTGAAAGCTTTTAAACCGGACATCAAAAAGACCAATAAATTCGAATTAATTGATCAATTGCTCAAATTTCACAATCTTCATCTTTTCGGTACACTTTCCTCCTCTCACGAGTTGTCACCTATGAGTTTAGTCATCAATACATCTGAAAGGCTTCATCAATTGTTTGCACCGGTAAGCAGCACAGATGAGGACTCGGACGGTGACGTCTTCTACTTGGGCCCAATTATGATTGCAATATTACAATCACTGGAACCGATCAAGGACTTTGACGAAAGATTGAAGCATCATAAACTCAGATGGCCTTCCTACGCTACCACTGGTATATTCTCGCGACAAGTCATCAGTCTCAATCTATTGCATAGGAAATTCATTTGGCCACAGCTCGAGTCACAAGGAGTGAAACGAAAGAAAGGCGTTTTGATGGTCGAATTTGGAAATGAACCAACATGTGCTCATTCATCTAACTCAGCTTCTCAATCACAACTCTACCAAGAGCAAAATCTTCGTCTATTGACTCGAATTTTGGAATACGAAAATCATACCTTGACAGATGATCCTACTAGATGTGTTGATCACCCCAAAATTAAGACTGCTTTTGAACTGATTTTGGATTGTCTAGGTGATGAGCCTAACTTGACCGAGAAATTCCTTCAAGATAGTGACGTACGGCATGTTTTGCAAAGAGCAATAAAGCAAGACGATACGGCGCCCTTGTTCTCAGGTAGCGTTTTTCACGCGTCAGTCTCTTTTCTCGGAGCTTACTGAGCTGACAGTTGAACTTTTTTTCTAGATGTATTGTGCCGAGTATTTTCAAAGCTGGACTGCGTCAATCCGGTTCACCGTGAGCTTGCTAGAAGCTATGCAGATCTTGTTGCTGAGACAATATCATCTCCTGATGGTGATGATATAGCCACAGTGATTACACAAAGTGTAAGTTTAGAATGTCATCTGTTGATTTCTAACGTCTTGAGTTGACCTGATCATACTATCGTCACCAAAGTGTACTCGTGCTCTTTGTGCGATCTGCGAGTTTTTGGAGCCATCTACTCAAAATGGTCTGCTAGATGTGATCCTTACCTCTACAAAGATAAAGTCTAACACGGCGAGCTCGGAGGATTGGGATGGTTTAAAGAAATTGATTGAGATCGTTGTTGAGTTGGCGAGGGGTGAATCTACATCACTCGTCTTAGGTATATCCTCCATCAAAACCCTTATCGCCATCGCATGCTCAGAAACTGGCGAATCTGCGACCCGATTGTTATCGATCATAGTTAAACAAGTACCACGCTTCAATGCGGTATCAACGAAATCTCAAACTGAAGAGAAAGTTCTGCAAGTGTGGCGTAAACTTGTATCGAAGACTATGCGAGAGAAGTCGGATGGCAAATCGATTTCCTCCAATATGTTCAAATTATTGGCTGATTTATCTAGGCGAGATCCTCAAGCTTGCGCATCGTCCATCAAATGGATTGCGACTCATACCAGTGAAGCGGTCTTATGGGAAGGGTTTTATAGCCTAATGCTTGCTTGTGTTGAAGTATCTACATCAGAAAGTTATAAACGATCATGGCCTGAACAACATGATCTGTCTATCAGCCAAGAGACAATCAATTTACATCTTCCTGCGATGATGTCTATCCTCTTTGACGACAAGATTTCAACAGATTCATCAGATCTTACAGAGAAACGTTTACAGAGGATCACCGTATCTCAATTGATCCAGACCTTACACTTGAAGTGTAACGTCGCTTTCGATAGCTTTTTTGTTCAATTCGCCACAGCTTCAGAACTCTTACCAGCATATTCTGAAACTTTGAGCGCACTGAGTATGACTCGATCGGAATTTATAAAATCATACGTTTCTAGATGTCTTAGATGGTTGGTCAGAAGATATGCAGAAGATCAGGAACTTTCCAAAGAAACAGAAGAACTCACTATCTCTCTCAATAATTATTTGGTCTTATCGCCCTTCTCACTTCCGACTCACTTAGTCAATCCAGTGTTATCAGCGGCAATTGAACGATGGCTTTCTTCGAATTTTGTCATACGATTGGTAGATACCTTAGTAAGATTTACTCCTTTGAGTGAAACGGACGTTTTGAAGCATACAAGGATGATTGTGGAAAATCGACAATTTAAGATGTTGATGAATTCAGCAAAGATTGAGAACGGAGATACGGATCAAGCTCATATCATCATGTCAGCTTTAGTTAACTTGATTAGTACATCCCCAATGGTTTCTGTCAGGACAAGTTTATCTACCTCCTTGATTGTTTATTATGGTGGTACAAGGTCAATGAAAGATGTATTGATCTTGAAAGTCTTCAGAATTGAAGATCTATGTACTCAAGATCATCAATTCGATCAATTGTTTTTAAGTTGGAAACTTCCGGGACAACCCGTCACATCTGGACTCGCCTATACGGAATCAATCACTCATTTAGATTCTGATAAGATGTATTTAACTTGTGTAGAGGTTTTGAAGTCTAAACCTTTTAAGACTCATCAAGATTCTTATTACGATCCGGATTTCTTACTAGTGTATCTCTCTCATGTAATGGATCAAGACTCGATACCTATCACCTCTTGGGTCTCTATTGCACGTGCTAACTTGTTAGGATTGGCCATGTGTGCCTTATCGTCCTACTCTCGAGCTTGGCGAATGTTAGGTGACCGATGCTTGACTAAAGCTCATGAGATTCTAAAGGTAATCTCTACCCCTTTCATCTTTACTTTCTTGTTCTCTGACTGATTGTTTCTTTCGCGTTTTTGATTTGAATAATAGACTGTGACGCACACTGATGCAGCTGAATTACTTCTACCACTTGAACATTTTCGACAATTACATCAAGTCTCAGATTCCACCGAAAGATCCAACTCATCAGTTCCATCACTGATTACCTTACTTTTAACTCAATCTATTTATACCTTTTCGGCCCAAACGGATTCATCCTTATATTCAAGATTTTCTAAATTCTTATTACAAAGAGCCATGATTGATATGAATGATGTGCCTATGTTATATACGATGTTGTATTCTGATAGTGAGTCTCCGATTGAAGATCAAAGATGGTTACTTAAATTTTTAAGAGATGGATTGAATAGTACCCAAGTCAGTTTACCTTTTTTTTCCCTAAAAGAACCAAATTTATATCGAATTGAAGATTTTCTTTGGATCATACAGGATTGGAAACTTATGGATCGACGTCAAAGTTTTGAAATTCTGACTAGTATGGTCCTTTCCTCTGGTTCTAGACAATCAGATCCTGAATCAAGAATCTTATTACTAGAAGTAAGTTCAATGAGATTGTCTGATTGAGAAGGATACGAAGGGGGATTGATGAGAAAAGACTAATTGAAATCAAATCTGATTCCATAGTTATTTGATAGAGCTACTTCACATAATCAAGCGTGTATCAAATTAATCAATCAAATGTCATTGATCACTGTTTTGAAAAAGTTTAATCTTTCGACCTTAAAGGAGATCGAATGGGTTTTAAACGTTTTGAAAAATGTGATTGAACGAATTGGATTGATTCATGAAAGTTCGGCTATTAATTGTTTGAATGGAATCATAGACATCATTTCAAACGTTTTAAATAGTTTGAGTTTTCAAGGTGAGTGTTTCTTTTCAATAGAAATCGATTTTTTTTCGAAATTTCTTTGGATTTGAATCGAAAAGAAAAGATGTGAATTGATCTTATGATGTTTGATTTTTTTGGTTTGTTCCAGGAGAGAGGGAGGGTTTAGATGATATAAAGGATCGAATTTTAAGATTTTATATGTTAGTTTGATGAATTGGAAAACTTGGTTAAAGCGTTATAATTTATTTCAACTCGATAGGATTCGAGGGATTATTGAAATGATGGTGAGAGGTGATGGATTGATTGGATCGTTGGAAATTTTAAAACAGTTAAGAATTAGATTAATGTATTTAGATGATCAAAGTAGATTGATCTAGTTTGAAAGATAAAATTAAATTAAAGTTGGTTTAGAGTTAAGGTTTTTGTTTTGATAAGTTATTTAAGTGTAGATAAAGTTCTATTAAGAGGAAGTTAACTTTTTGTGGATTGTTTGAGTTATGAAATTGTGAATGCTGATTAGATACAGTTTATTCAGATTGAAAGAGACTGAGAATCCTTTTAATTTTAAGTCTTACATACTTCTTCTCTTCTGAAGGATTTCATAGAGTTGATGGATGAAAGAAGATGAATGAGTTCAAGATATTTTTGAGAACAAGTCTTATAATTTGATGATATAGAAAGAACAAGGCTGTATAGTTTCAGAATAAGTTTGAGGAAAATTTGATTGTGGTCAATTTTTGGTACCTCCAAAGACGTGAAAGGGGTGTATGTGATTTTTTGAAGTGTGTGAAAGGTCAAGTGAATAAACTTGATTTAAAAAAATATTTGACTTTTAACCTAAACCAATCAAACTCAAAAAAAAGAAAGCAAACAAGACAACAAGAAAACAAGAAATTAGATAGAAAGGAGACTTGATTGAGATAGTGGAGTATCACCAACCAAACCAATTCACTCATCAACAACATCAATCTCAATAGATCCTCATCATAGTGTCATCAGTCATCCTTATCATCGATCATCATCATCATCAACAACAACAACAAGAAGAAGTTTTGAAACAAATCCCAAATCAGAAAATCAAAAAATGACAAATCAAATTCCAAACTCAAGACCAGATACACCCAACTCAAGTTCAAAAAGAAAAAGATCGGAACTCACACCGATGAATATCATTCAACCTCATCCAAACACCTTAACCAATCCACTTTTGATTCCCAATCCACCTTCCTTACATCAAAAAAAGGATCTTAATCAACTCGAACCACCTAAACTGATCGTTGTACTCAGTGAAGCTTGTTTAGAAAATTACGCTCAATCGGTTCATTCGAATTCGAAATCAAAAAAAGAAATCAAATATGCTTTATTGAATTGTGATGATCATCAAAACGTGTTAAGTAAATTAGGTAAAGATATTTCGACGGCTAGACCGGATATTACTCATCAAGTTAAGCTTTTTTTCCGAATTGGGATTTTAAAATCGATTCAAGACTGACCGGGGTTTTCCGTTTTTGTTTTTCAATGAAACATCATTGATTCTTTTTTTTGGTTTTTAGTGTTTACTTACTTTATTGGATTCTCCAGTTAATAGAGCTGGTAGATTACAAGTTTATATTCAAACTGCTAGAGGTGTTTTAATTGAAATCCATCCAAGTGTTAGAATTCCAAGGACGTTTAAAAGATTTAGTGGATTAATGGGTTTGTCTTCTTGAATGTTTAATTTTTTTTCATAATCCAAGAAAAAAAAACTCACTTCCTACCATTTTTATTTCAAAAAAAAAAAACCGATTTTGACTTTGATGTTTGATTTGATTCGATTTTTTTCTTTTCTTTTTAATAGTTCAATTACTTCATCAATTATCAATTCGTTCAACAACAGGTAAAGAAAAATTATTAAAAGTCATCAAAGTAATTCAATTCTTTTTTCCTCCCTTACATCACTTTTCAACCTTCTTTGTGGCTTTTTTTTTTCGGGATACTTATTCATTCGTTGATTCTAGAATCCCATCACAGATCATTTACCTCCCAATTCACATAAAATCACACTTTCCTTCGATGCACAACCGGTTAAACTATCTGAATATATTCCTAATTTACCTTCTGATCAAAATTTGGTGGTTTTTGTTGGTGCAATGGCTCATGGAGCTGTACGTGTTTTTTTTGAATTTTTGGGAAATTTCCCCTCACTTTCTTTTTTTTCTTCATCACTTTGACTCATGAGTTTTTTTTGGTGGGGGGTGGCGGGGGTGTAGGATGATTTTGCTGATCATATTGTTGATGAGAAAATTGCGATTAGTCAATATAGTCTTTCTGCTTCTGTTGCATGTGGAAAGGTATGTTCATTCTGATCATTCACTCGTGAATCTCTTTCGAATCTTCTTTTAGACTGAAACGTTTGATTTCTTTAGTTTTGTTGCGCTGTGGAAGATCATTGGAATATCCTTTAAAGAAGAATTGACAGGGAATGAAAGGAAGTTGAAGATTTCCAGATGAGAATTGATGCTGAGAGGTGTTTGATTTCTGTTTGAAAGATGATGGATGTTCAACCATCTGATCAATTTATAAATTCTTTCCTCTTCTTTCATAACTTGAATTAGTTTTAAATCCGCTTTTGTTTTGAAAAATGAAATCTTATGAAGTTTTTTCTTAGATCTTGATTTCTTTTTTTCTATTCACAATTCATGATTTGTACAATTAAAAGGAAAATCAAATTACAAAAAAAAGGATGAAGAAAGGATTCCAAAATGAATCAGTCTAATCCTTTTCTTATTTCTTACTCTTAAACCCACCTGAGAATCCCATTAATTGATTCATCTCTAGATCTTCTTCAGTCTGATTCATTGATTCATCTTTCTGAGCTTTAGTAATTTACTTTCCACTTTTTTAACTTTTTTAGCTATTCGATTTGATTCTTCAAGTTCTTTAATCTCTTTTAATCGTTTTTTGAAATCATATGATTTCGAATTAGTTTTTTCTAAAGTCGATTGACGTAATGATTCAATCTTTTCTCGTACTTGATCTAAAGTGGATCTCTCGACTTGAGTTTTTTGTCCTAATTGTCTTAAATCTAAAGTTTTCAATTCGAATTCATCATTGATATCTTGTTTAAGAATGATTTTTGGTTTGATGAACTCGAAGATTAGATTCACTTACGATACCGTGAATTCAAATGATCTAAATATGATGATGAATCTTTAGATGTTCGATTACATACATTACAATAAAAACCAGGTGCACCTGCACCTCTTATACTACCTTGTACGATCATGGTTTTATTTTGCTTTAATTCATATTCAAATCAACCAAAGATCACCTTCATCAGTTTCTCTCAAGTTTTCATTTTTTTGGGGTGAAGGGGGGGGGGGTTTGAAACGTTTTAGATCATTAAAGTAAAAGATTGAATTTGATTTACATTCTTGGTTAATTCTAAAGGCGTTTCTCTTTGTTTCATTAATTCAGTGGGTTTTGGTAAATCATCTTTAAGTTTTCGTTTAGGTTTTTTACCTATATTCAAAAATCAAGAAAAAAAAAACAAAAAACAGTTCACCAACGTGGGTGAGGGTTCATGTTTTCTTTTTAATTTAAATTTAATCAAATCAAACCAATGAATGATTAAGATTAGGGGAAAAGAAAAACGGATTCTGACCATTTTTTAAACTTTCTTCTAATTCTTTCATTCGTATTCTTTCCTCTTCATCTTTCTTTTTCGCTTTTTCTTCATATTCTTTCTTATCCCATGTTTTACGACTGTTTTGAAAACAAAAGAATAATCTAGTTTAATTCAGATTTTTTTTGCTTGTTTGTTTGTTTGATTGAAGAAAGGAATTTAAGATTGAAATTGATTTAGATTTACAAATCTGTACCTGACTATTTTTTTTCAAAAAGGGAAACCAATATAAAATAAATAAAGATTAGATGTTTTGATTTATTTATCTTTTTGAAAGAATTTGAATTTGGATCAAACAATAATTTTAACTTACTGCTGAGGTTCCATATGCTCCTTTTCGATTAGATTCCATTTGGTTCTGATTTGAATCCTTTTTGAATTTTCTTTCGGTTTTGATGATTTGATTTAAATTCTTTAAAAGTGGTCGTGATTGTTTGAATTCGTAAGTTGAAAGTGTTGATGGTCAATTGAAGACAAAGTTTCAAACTTCACTTCATAGACTCCAGAGATTGATACATACCCGACCCGTGACAAGTGTCCGTTGATGCACTGGTTCTCGATCGGATTTCTCGATCGATCAATTCATTCGATCGATTTTCTCTTTTGCTTTAAAGAACACCTTCTGTGCCTCAAAAAAGAACTTTTCTAAATTCATCGAGAATTTCGAAAATCAATCTGACTCAATGAAATCATATACGTCATTATCATTTTCTTTTTGCTTCATCTCACAAGATTCATTTGAATACCCCTAAAGTTTCTATCTAATGCGAAAGAAAATAACAAATACCCAGATCTTTTTTGACTGGAAGAAATTTAAAATAGGAATTTGAACTTGTTGGTTTGATCAAATGGATTCATTGAAATCAAGTTTGATTAAACTCTGATCGATTTGAATCCAAAGTCGAACGCGCTTTTACAAAAAGCAAACAATTTACAAAACGAGAAAACTCATGATCAAGTTTTTCTTCATTTTAATTCAAATTAAATTTGATGCCAAGGAAACTTAAAAACGGTTGATATTCAAAATCAATCGACTTAAAACGTTTCACGCAAAACTTCTTTTAAAATTAAACCTTACGTCAATTTTACAAAAACCGGATGATCTTAGAGGTGTTCCGTTTTTGTAAATCGTAAATAGCGAAGTTTACGACACCTTTTCACTCTTGGAACCATGTGGGCTTGATAGTGAATTAGTTTGAAGACTTTATTTGTCAATTACGTATATGAAGTCAATAACATTTTCAGCGAGTTTGCACGAGGAAAAGTTTCAACTCAAGTGACACTTCTCAACGCCGGCCTTCCTCCAAGTGACTTTCGCAAACATGTAAGTGAAGATATGTACACCCTTGGCTGTTCATCGTGGTGAAACATTTCTCTCTTACCGCTCACAGGGCTAAGCAGCAAACAGTTGAAAGGATCCCTTTCCTTTTGTGGGGAAGAAAACAGAAGTGATTTTAGTATGTTGAAAATAGTTTTCATTCCGAAGAAAAAATATCAATAAACTCTGAAAAATGTAGTTAGTATCCAGCATCAGAAGACTTTAGATCTTGTACTCTTCTTCATTTCGAAATCCAAATGTTTGGAATTTGATTTATTCTTTCCTGCGAATGATGTAATCTATATGATTGTGAGCAGGGTCTTCAAATGCCAGCTTAAAACAATTCATAGTTAGAACATGAAACTTAACCGTGTCATAAATATCTTGTCGTTAAAATTTTGATTCAAAACCCCTAATACGCAAATTTTGCAAACAACGGACAGATTTCCGAAGCATATAAATACATAAAGTCTTGAACTTGAAACCTTCGTTTGATGAGATTTCTTTTGTGCTGACGTTGTGAATTGGGGATCCAATCGAATAAAACCAATATATCTTTCATCCAATCAAACCAACCATTATTCAATTAAACAATAACACGAGTAAAACGATATAAATGTGTTAATGAATAGATCTTCAGACGATCAAAACAACTTCAAGTTATAAATTTTTTCTATCTCTTCAGCTTGAGTTTTTTCTCTATAAATGTGAAAACGATCTTTACGTTTAGGTTAGACCTCACTTTGATCCTTTTGGCTTTCAACTAAATATGTAAGCTCAACGACTTTATTCGATTATATCACTTTAAATTCACTATGATTTCCCGGATTAATTGAAGAATGAGAAGATTTTGAACTGTTCTTGTCTGGAATCTAAGTTCTGATACCTTGGTTTGTATCTGGGTATTCAATATATCAATTTAAAAACAACTCATCGAGGGATGGTAAAACTACATTCATCTGTAGAGAGACAGTTAGGGCGAGTTCGGCAGCACATTCGACCGTTGGACATCATTGTTGTTATTTGAATGAACATTGGTATTTGATCAGCTTATCTCAAGATTTGTAGTATCTTCTTTGGCCAATATCATTCTCATCCCCTTATGTTTCTCGATCACTAGCGATCCACTAAATTATGTATTTTTCTGATCTTGATTTCAAGAGGGTCTCTTCGCGGATACGTTATAAAATATTGGTGACATAAATTTTAATCGTCATCATCACTTGCCTTCCAATCAGTCTACCTTAGGAGTATCAAGTCTTGACCTCATCAGATTTAAATTCGTGTCGCATTGTTCTTGATCCGTCGAAGCATCAGATGACAAATCTAAACATACCAAAGTTAAATGAGGCGAAATTCGCATCAAGCCTCGATTCAAACAGGGCAAGAGACAAGAATGAGAAAGCTGCGTAATATATCTAAGACCCAACCCATAATGGATCCGAATCGTACTAGACATTGTGTTGCTTGGTGTAGTAGCGTTAGCAGATTCACAGCTTCAAGAATTGTAGGTCAAAAAAAGGAATCATGAAAGGCTCTCCAGTAGGACTGACCCAAAGCGACCTGATTTTGTACGAAATCCATCAGAACCTTGCCATACTTAAGCCACAATGATGATATCCATTTTCTCAGATTGGTTGTGATTATGGGTTCAAGATTTTGGTATCATATTATGAAACGGGCAATCCAATCTTTACTCTTCCTGTGAGAAGGAATATATGTCCTAAAGCATGGTAGGTCCTATAAGCGCTCATCTGTTGCCCTTTTTGTATATCATCAAAATGGAAATAGTTTAGGTAAGATGATACCTTGAAAAATCGGATGGATAAGTGACAGGCCATGTAGACCTTCAAGGTCGTGACACCAAAGGGGTGATAGAAGAGTCTTGATTTCTGGCGCGGGTGTGAATTCTGAAATGAGATAAGGACATGAAGTAATCAAACTTCTTTCACATTGTATTCATTATTGTTGATGTGCGTTAGGAAGGTAGACTTTATGGTTCGCACGTTCATAAGCGAAAAAAGAATACAAGGAACTTACAAAGGTCTACACTTCTCTAACCTAATTTTCAAGATAACTCTATCGAAATGATCAGCTGGAGGACTGATATGATCAGGATCCTTCCCTTGCGTGAAGTTCAGCTACTGTAGCAATTCGAAATGCGACGCAGAAGGTAGACAGCACTTTAAGCATTTGTACTGTATGAAATGTTTGTTGTGTGTCATATTTTACAAATGATCAGCTCCCTTTCAACTTAATACAAGCATTGAAGGTATTGCTCAGCTCTCTTTTTCATGTTTGTATTGAATTGATGCTGATCGGATCAGCATTCTTAACGGTATATAACTTCTGAGGTCGGTCTCAACTATGCCAATCTTTTCCAACCTCTTTCCATCTCATTCAATTTCACCTCCACCTCTTCCACCTTCTCCCGCCTTATAACTCTTCCTATCATCGCCTTATCAATCTTCCTCTTTGCAACATCATCACACTCAATCATGAATCACAACAGCGATTTTGCATCTTCATCTGATTCGATCACTGTGACTCCTCCCTATCACAAACCTCCACAGCCTAGACCTAGTACCGCTGAAATAGAATTGGCTGCACAGAATTTTGATGTCCTCGAAACACTTGGGTCTGGTGGCTTCGGGACTGTTTACAAAGTTAGATATAGAATTGATCAAGGTGAATGTGCAGTCAAAGTCATCGAACGTCGTGGATTGAACTGGGCGGGTCAGATTGAATCAATCATGAACGAAATCAACATTATGAAAGAACTTTCTCATCCCTCTATACTTCCTTATATTCATCACTACATTAGTCCTAATTACGCTTATATCTATGTCGAATATGCACCCGGAGGAGATCTTTCAAAACGTCTTAGGGAATATATACTTCCGGAGGAAGAGGCAGCACGTTGTATATTGGAGTTGGGGGAAGCACTCGAGTATATTCATAACAATCAAATCATCCATCGTGATATCAAATTGGGGAACATTCTCTTAACTTCTGGCGATCGATTAAAGTTCGCTGACTTTGGCCTTGCGGCAAAAGCTCCCGGAGGATTTGCTCATCAGAATTGTGGTACTTCCTATGCCAAGGCGCCTGAGATCTTTCAGCATTATTCTTACACGAAAGCGGTAGATTGGTGGGCGTTGGGAGTGGTTTTATATCAGATGGTTATAGGAGAAATACCTTTTACTGCAGGTATGTTTCATCTTCTCATCTATCTCTCTTTTTCAATTTTCCTCTCTCTCTCTCTCTCTCTCTCTCTTTCATGGGTCTAACTTTTTTTGTTCATCTATATTTGATTTCTCATTAGGAAATCAAAAAACTTTGGAAGAAAATATTGTAACATCAATATTAAAAATCCCTTCATATGTTTCACCTGAATGTTCATCACTCCTTAAAGGTCTATTATCAAAGAGAGTATATTCAAGAATCACTTGTTTAAAAGATTTACGTTCGAGTGATTTTTTGAAAAAACACCTTAATACTTCATAGACTTTCATTTTATCAATCTATTTATAAAAAAATTAATTCTTGCATTTCATTTTCGAAAGATATTGTTTGTTTACTTTCTTGATCATATTTTTTTCTTACTAATGGGTTTTGATTGTCTGGAATGATCTGTCATAATTTTTTATTTTATAATATTTGAATAACTATAGATCTCTAATTTTTTATATAATAATGATAACATTCTTTTAAGGAAGATTCCATTTCTTACTTTCTTGATCATTTTTTTTCTTCTTGATCCATTTTTTAGGTTGTTTGAAATTACTTGTAGTGCTTTTTTTGTTTTATAATCCTCAAAATCATATAGGTCTCTAATTTGTGATATACAAATATCAATAATAATAGAATTTTGATGTTTTCCAAAACTTTCTCAGCCAAATGGAATTGAGTTATACAACTAACTGTGAGAAGCCAATTGTCTGTTCGTGTGACCCGAGTTGCTTCGTCAATCGTTTCCTCACTTTTGAATGAAGTATATGTGAGATCGGTTCTTTCCCCCTTTGTTGAATACCGCCATTCAATGTGAAATTCTTGAAGCTGGCATTTCAAGACCCTGCTCACAATGTTATAGACTACATCGTTCACAGACAGAATAAATCAAATTCCATGAGAAAAAGTACAAGATCTAAAGTCTTGTAATGGTGGATACTAACTACATTTTTCAGAGTTTATTAATATATTTTTTTCGGGATGAAAACTATTTTCAACATACTAAAATCACTTCTTTTTTCTTCCCCGCAGAAGGAAAGGGATCCTTGCAACTGTTTGCGGCTTAGCCCTGTGAGCGGTAAGAGAGAAATGTTTCACCACGATGGACAGCCAAGGGTGAACATATCTTCACTTACATGTTTGCGAAAGTCACTTGGAGGAAGGCAGGCGTTGAGAAGTGTCACTTGGGTTGGGACTTTTCCTCGTGCAAACTCGCTGAAAATTTATAGGTTGTTGAAAGCATATAATTGACTAATCAACTATGAGGTCTTCAAACTACACAGCATTTTAGAACACACATGATATTAGAAATATAATGACAAAGAAAATTCACACTTCGCAGAAGTAAGGTAAGCTACCAGCAGCCGTAGTAAATACACGATCAATTATAGAGTGAAGGATATAGTGTAGGATCTCAACTTAAGCTTGTACTTCTGTTTCATGAGTTTGGCCAGAAAGAGAAGACCCAAGCACTGCAGAGCCCTTGATAGGAGCCATGTGATCTAAACCAAGCTTCAAAGCCTCTGCACCTCTTCTAACATCACTAAAGTCAATCTTCTGTAAGGCTGGGGTTAATGCTTTGTTGACTTCAGCTGGAGTGGGTAATTGACCACCCGCAGCTCTGTCTGAGCAAAAAAGGTGAATAGTCTCTAATAAAGCAGCTGCAATCTTGTCAGCAGATGATGAAACAGATGAAGAAGTCACATCTGAAACCTTTGAGGCGCTGTGATCAGATGAACGATTAGCATGGTGATGAGAAATTGATGATCAGGAGAAATGATGACTTACCGACTCGTTCCGGTTTTGCCTTCAGCAAGTTTTCGATCAGCAAGTGCATCAATCGACATTTTGATGGCTTGAGCCACTTTGATAAAGTTGGTATAATCTGATGTCCAAAGTGCTTTATCAACAGCTTGTGACATTTCTTGTCGAGTTGGAAATTCGACTCCAGCCTGTTGATCAGCTAAGAATTTAGCAATCGTGCTAACGAGACCGGTTGAGATACGTTGCATCATTTCGGGAGAAAGTCCTAATTGAGGAACGCCAGATGGTGAACCAAAACTACAAAGGATGATGAAGCTCAAGTGAGTGGGTTGTCTGAGTCGAGGAAGGTGGGTTAGATATACGACTTACCGTGTTCTCGATGGTCCAACCTGATTAGAGTCTTCGTTAGAGTTCACAGAGTCAGCATTGATTAATTCACGAGTTCGAGGAAGTTCCCCAGCCACAGGAAGTTTGGTAGGACCCATGTGATCTAAGCCAACTTTCAAAGCCTCTGCACCTTTCTTAACATCACTGAAATCTATTTTTTGCAACGCTGGGGTTAATGCTTGATTGACTTCAGTCGCCGTGGGTAATCGACCACCCGAGGCTTTCTGTTCACAAAACATTTCAATGGTCTCCAATAAAGCAGTTGCGATTTGTTCAGCAGATGATTGAACGGATGACGAAGCGAGGTTTGGGACCTTTGTTGCACTATGATCAAATTGATTGTTAGGAAAGATATACACATCTCTTCTATAGTTTTCAAATGATGACTTACCGACTCTTTCCAGTTTGACCTTCAGCAAGTTTTCGATCAGCAAGTGCATCAATAGAGATCTTGATAGCTTGAGAAACTTTGATAAAGTTAGTATAATCTGATGTCCAAAGTGCTTTATCAACAGCTTGTGTCATTTCTTGTTGAGTTGGAAATTCGACTCCAGCTTCTTTATCAGCTGAAAATTTAGCAATCGTGCTAACGAGACCGGCTGAGATACGTTGCATCATTGCGGGAGAAAGTCCTAATTGAGGAACACCAGATTTTTGAACAGGACTACGTACGCAACAGGATTTAGTTTTTTGAATCGAGTTTAAGAAACTTTGGTATGTATGACTTACCGAGCTTCTGTTGGTTCATCATTGGTGGATTCTGAATCTGAGTTATGTGATCTGGCGTTCAAAGATCGACGAAGGATTGTGCTGATGCGAAAGCCGTCGATTCCAGATGATGCGGACACCGTGTTTGTGGTGGTAGAATCAAACACAAACAAAACGGCCATGGAGGTGACAACGAAGCTATGATGAATACGCATATTGATGACTTGAAACTTCAAGGTGAGGCTAAACTGGATCTAATGCGAAGGGATAATTAAGAAGGGTAAATATACAAACTAATAACACAGATGAAAGATTTTAAACAGAGCTTTGGAATAAGAAGACGGTAAGATGCTGAAAGGATGCAGAAATTATCAGAGGGCAAGGAGCAGCTCAGTTTTATACCTCAAGTCTCCATGCTTGGCTATCAATATACGATAATACCAGGCGAGAATTTAGCCACGGCTACCGTGATGGCAATAACTTTGCCTCTCCGATCGCACACCTTTCTTGCCGCGTTTTCAATTTTGTCGTTTATGCTCTTGTGTGTAGGCGCAGCCACGGCCCAACTGTAGCCTCAGACAAAGATGGTGATCAATGACAAAATGGAGCCCGAGTCACTCAGCTCATCATACACCTATTTATTGGTCATCATAGGTCACTTCTTGCCATACGACTTTTGCGGGTACCCTTTCAATCATTCCAGCGCTGACTATGATATTGTGTCAACTGTCTGATGCTGAGCCTTGTGAACGGCAAAAGACAGGCGCATGACCACGATGCCTGAATTCACACAGCGCGCCGATTGGGCTCAACGGGCAACCGGAAGTGCGGCTAGATACATCACAAGCAACGGCGCCCGCCTCACAACGTGACTTCTCTGTTTTCCACCTGATTGTTCAATTCATACTCTCGAGTCTTCACCGATTCAAAAACAGTCCTAATTTTCTACCTCAAAGACATACCCAGATCATTTGACTGGAAGAATTCGAATCAAGTCAAAGATCAGGTCGGGTAGATTGCTTGTGATATCTTGTGGTTCAGACCTTTGTGATTGAAGTTGAACGCGGGCATACATAAGAGTTTCGTAAAACAAGCAATCGACAAAACCCCATTGGCTGTTTGTATCGTTAATGCTTTAATGTGACTTTTGTGGCCTAGCAGAACCGAGATGTTTGCACTCACTGTCGACGCTTCTCCCATTTGATTGGCCTTTCAGAATATACATAAGCTCCTTTGAGTCATATCAAGACTAGGTATTCAAAGATACCAGTTTACTATTAGGCGTCACTTTTCCTTAGCTTCAAACTATGACTTACCATTTGAATAAGTATCAGTCCTTGATCAGCCTATAGAAAATCTTCCAGTATCTCCTTTGAGTTATTGACAATTAAACACTGAACCCGATTCACATCTCCGCCTGCTTAAGATCAATTCAACTATGTATGTCTGAAGTGAGAAGGGGTCTTTTGCGCACACACTGTTGTGAAATAGTGATCATATGAAATAAAATTGAATAAACCTCATCACTTGCCTTCCAATACATAAGTCTACTTCAAGCGTATCTAGTATTGAATGAATCAAATTTATCATTGCGCGGCATTGTATCAGATAACCAATTCAAACCTGTCACAGTTTAGTGAGTTAAAAAGCCAACCATAACAAAATCTTGTCCAACGGCTGATACCTCACTCAAAGGTTGCTAAAGGAAAATCCAGGCTGAATGAGTCACCGGGGAAAAGAAGGAGTAATAAAAAGAACATCAGTAGTACTGACCCAAAGGGACCTGCGTTTGTACAAGATCAACTAGCCCGTTAACTTGCAACCATTGACCTTCACCTTACCATCCTTACCCTGATGATGCTCTCCATCCTCTGTATCTATTCCAGGTCCAAGAGTTCGGTGTCAGTTGGATATCCGATTGGTACTCTTGTCATGAGAAGGAATTCATGTCTTACAGTCTACTAGATCCTATGAGGGTCTATCTGGGTCATCTTTTTCATATAGTCAACATCTTTAACGCCAGATGAAACTTTGCAAATTTCGAATGAAAAAAGGACAGGCCATAGTGAGTGTCAAGCTTGTGACAGTAAAAAGTTAATAGAGTAATGATTTCTTCTAGCCTCTAGCGGAGATGGTTTATCTACTATCAACTAATCATGAGAAGTAAACAAAATTGGCTGGTTGAGTGTATTGTTGTTTCGTATTTGCTTTTGCGAATGATGGAGGTAGATCTCTTGATATCACAAGATGAGAAGTGAAAAACAAAGAAAGACTTACCACCAGTTTGTCCTTGACCCAAGAAACCTATTCCAAAATGAGGCACAAGAGAAACGATATATTGAGAACTGCTTCTGTTCATACATCTTCAGCTCTGCAATGTGTTTTCATAAAGGTTCAACTTCCTATCAAACTCTTTAACATACAGTAGTGCTAAAGTTCAAGTCAATCGTTAACACCTTTGACTTCCGATCAGATGCATTTTGCTTAGCTGAACATCTTATACCAACTTTATTCTAATATATTTGATTAAATGAAGTTGACGTAGATGTTCAGCTTCTTCCAATCAGATGCATTTTGTTTAGCATATTTAAGCTTTATGATAAAAACAAAGGACAGTAGTTCGCGTACTTGACACTGGAGCTGAGTGAGCTGATCTACCTAGGATCAGCATTGTAAGACTATAAGATCTTGTCCCCTGAAGGTTTGATCCAAATCTTCTCTTCTTTCTCCTTACCACTTCCATCTTATCCCAATCTCTTCAATCCCCTTGAAATTCTTTGCTTTCAACTGTAGAAACCACTTCTGATTTCAAAATGACTTCTACTCAATACCAAAAAATCGCTTTTCGTCAGATTCATCTTGCTCTTCCATTATGTTTCATTGTGGTCTTCTCGATTCACGCTATCTTATTCAATTGTGGACAGTTTGATCTTTTGAAGACTTCAATTTTAATTACCCTCATTGAAGACTTGATCATTTCATCCTTTTTGCTTTTGATGCTCTACCTTCTCTATGTTGGCTTGTTTAAACTCTTTGTCTGGATTTCTGCTCGTCGCTCTTTGAACAAGCCTCTTGAAATCCCCCTTCAAAGATTCTATCCAACTACTTCTCCTCCAATCACTTGCATTGGGGCTCCTTTGATCAACATCACTATTCCTACTGAACCTCCTATAACAAATCTACCTCCCCCTCTTCACAAACAAGACCCCTTCTTTCTTCGAACTCACAGAATTGACCGAAGTATGTCTGTTCCTTCTTTTTTTCTTTTCCTTTTCCTTATCAATTGATTAATCATCTATCTTTTCCATTTGATCACAGATTTATGTCGACCCACAATACTTCAAAAGTATTGCTTGAGGTTGCAAGCTTCGCTAAATCTTGTTCTGTCAAATTTAGGGTATGTGCTTTTCATTCCTTTTGTATGATTCATACATATCATTGACATTCAATCTGCTTTTGATTTGCTAGGGCTCCTTGGTTGTGAACACTTATTTGATTATAATTGATTGGTTACTCTTCATCTCAATATTCATTTTTTCTTATCATCATCATTTTCAATTGATCTTTGAATCATTTTACAAAATTGTTACAACACCCATTGGAATTTGATCTTAATATATTCAATCAATTTTATTGAACCCAGATAAAGTGCCACTTGAGCTCCGTCTCCAGAGAGTCGTAGCCTCAACAAAACCTCATGTGAGGTACGTTGCATCATTGCGGGAGAAAGTCCTGATTGAGGAACACCAGATTTTTGAACAGGACTACGTACGCAACAGGATTTAGTTTTTTGAATCAAGTTTAAGAAACTTTGGTATGTATGACTTACCGGGCTTCTGTTGGTTCATCATTGGTGGATTCTGAATCTGAGTTATGTGATCTTCATAAGAATTGAATTGAATTATGTAGATTAGATTAATTTCTTTTAGCATAGCTTATGTACAATCTGTTCAACTAAATCTTCTTTATCTTTCTTCACATTCAAATCATATTATAAATCTTATTTTTTCTTTTGAATTCTCATCAATCAAATCCCATTGAGACTTAGTATTTAAGAAAAAAAAATCCAAACTGAACAAAATTGAATCAACAGTCTTCACCAACAATTTAAGTCTTCAAACCATTTGACTTTCCATTCATCAATAAATCACATCACATCATCATCTCTCTCTTTTTTTTAAAGAGTCATCTGAATTAGATTTTAAATCTCTACATATTTGAAATCTTATCCCATTCTATCTTGAACTTTGGAAGAAAGACAAAAACCAATCATCAAGTTTTTTTTCAACAAAACTGACTTAAGGAATTTCAATTAAAATTGATCACCTGAAAAAACAAAAAAACCAAAACCAAACAAGGCGATTTTTTCTAGGTTAAATCTGATCCAAAACTGAGATTTAATTTGATTTAATTTGATTAGATTGGATTGAATTTGATTTGATTTTTCAAAACTTTTCAAATACTCTGGTAATCAAATCACTAAACTCAAAATCTCAAATCCATTTTTAATGGGGGGGTGAAATTTTACACAGACCTATTTACACCGGCTCTTTCAGTGTAAAGGCCAGTCTGTGTAAAATTCGAAAAAAAGCTCTAATTTTATATTTTTATACTTGTTTATATTTTTTTCTTGTGGTGTAATCTTTTCCTGTGCAAAACAAGTTGTGTAAAAATATGCCGCTGCAGGTTAATCTGTAATTTTACACAGATATTTTTACATTGAGAAAACACGGTGCAATAACATCCAGTGTCAAAATTGATATTTGACCCAAAAATGGCATTTTTATACATGAGAAGTTTGCACAGGGTAAAGTCTGTGCAAAATGCCACGGTGTAAAATTCACCCAGTGCGGGATAAAGTGGAACTTTACACCTCTTTACACTGACATTTGAAAAATTCGAAAAATTGCAAAAATCTTACATTTCAAAGATGGCAAGAATATATTAGATATTGTATCAAGAATGTATAATGGTATTGATATTGATGAAAGATAGTAAAGGAGAAAAAGAGATATGAATTTGGAATGAAATACTACAACCATTAACATCATTCCAGTCGCTGTCGCTTTGCCCTTGTGGCTCTGACATCCAATTTTTCCTCCAAAGGCTCCTCAACAGGAGCCTCTTTGACGTCTTCGAGAAGTACATACCCTTTCCATTTGGGTTTCTTCTTGTTTGCAAGGTCTTTCTTTGGTGACTTGGCCGGCTTCTTTGCTGATTCTTTCTTCACTGATTTCTTTGGTGTTTTTGTAGGTGACTTTGTTGGCTTCTTTGTGGACTCTTTTGTGGGATCCTTTCTGGTTTTGCGTTTTTGATTTACTGTTCAAAATGAAGTACATCAGTCAAATTAAAACAAACACAATCATTAATCAATAATGTGCCTACCAGGTTTCTTTGCCGGTTTGGCAACACTTTCAAGTTTAACGTCAGTCTGGCCTTCATCTAAAACTTCCTGTTCTTCATCTAAAACTTCCTTTTCTTCATCTGATGGGTACTGTCCGTTGCCATTCGGCAATCCACCTCCAAAGGGGAAAGTTCATGTAGGCATCAAAAAAGGAATGTTTGAATGGTGTTTTGGAAAAGTCTTCATAAGGCCATGCAAGGCCTTTTTGATTTGTTTGTTTTTGCCATCAATAGGCATCCGTGAGTAGATGAGCCAGCTTGTTTGAGGTGAACAGCCAGCTATACTCGAAACATCAGTACCCAATAACTGTGCAATTCCTGCATTGACACGCTCATCAAAGTGCCATACCCCGGTGATACCACCAACAGACCTCACAACTTTACACCAGTAATGATTCCTACCCCAGTAACCGCATGTAATCATCTTGTAATCTATTCCACCCACTTGAATCTGTGCAGGCCAATCCGTGTCTCCTTGATAGCGCTCTCTTGCTTCCAAAGTCATTCCAACCACCCCATCCAAGTGAATGTAAAGATGTAAAGGAGCAGAGAAAGGGTTCGTGATGTTGATTTTCAATTGTGTTTGTAGAAGGGAGGGGTCAGCAGGTTGTTCTTTGGAAATGGGGTGGCAGCCACGGCATACAGTCAAAGCATTGTCAGTAGGAATACCTTGGCATGCCCATGTCAAAATCAAAAGGCCGGCTTCAGCGTAATTGATGGCGGAATTTGCAAACGTCGAGGGCAGAACTCAAATGATTGATCGACGTTGTGGCGAGATAATTCGATGATCTGTATCGCGTGAGAAAGAGCTGATCTTGAGGAGATCGTGTTCAAAAAGTGGCCTGAGTGTTGACTTCTTGGCAGCATTCCTTGCTCCCAATAGAAATTCCATGAATCCGTCTGCCGGAGCATATTCGTCGCTGGTGAAAGATACTGGGGCAAGCTTTTGAAGCTGTTCCTGAATGAGGTTTTGACCTCTTGGAAGAACATGGTGGATGCCTTCATTCGATATTTTGGCATTTAATCGTTGGGTGAAGTGTCGGACTACTACACTAACCAAGTCCGTTCGGTTTACGGTCATATGTGAACTCCATAACGGAGAAAAGGCCGCATAGAGACATTTGAGAGTGGCCGACATCCAACATCGCATGGTGGTACCTTTGGAAGATCCCGCGTGATAAGATTGATAAGTGGTGAGGTGGTTTCAATTGACATTTTGAGAGCCAAGTGGTCTACCAGGCTTGGTGGATTTTTGTCTTTTAGAAATAGATTTTTCACCTTTCTTCCCAATGAGTTCGTCCGTTGTGTCTGGAGCACAACCGTCATTGCGAGTGAATCGACGTCTTGTTGGCTCAGGCATTCCAATGACTTTGACAACTTCCTCCCAGGTCTTCTGTTGCAAGCCGTAGGTGACTGCAACTCCCTTCTTGATGGATTGATAATATCTTTCCTGGCATTGAGCAAAGGCAAGAAGTTGAATGATTCCAGGGATAACATAACATTTCCCTTTGCTGTATTTAAACAAATTAACATCAATAAAAGAGGGAAAGATGAAGATGATAAACATGAAAGAGTTCACTTACCATAGCAAATAATACGTACGATGCGTGGACTCTTGCCCGTTGGTAGTTGATGGCAATTCAGCACGGCGTTGAGGTCCATTGTCCGCCTCGTCTTCATCGGCGCTATCCTCACCTGGTATAGGAGGATCATCTTGAGGTTTTCTTTTTCTTGAAGGAAAGAGCATCGCTGACACATTGGCAGCTTCCCACCACGTGATCCACCTCTTAGCAAGAGGAAACTTCTTGCGGAGGTTGTCGAACTTAGCCTCTAGAGTAAGTCCTTCTTTGTCGTCTTTGTCAGCTACCAGTAATGATTTACACAATTTGATCCAGGCGCCCTAGTAGCAAAGGTTGATTAGTAAAAGTTCAATCCAGTATGCAATAAGAAAACAAAGCTACTGACCACATGTTTGAGCTTCACTATTTTACGGTTTTTTCTAATTTGAGTTACAGCCTGTTCGAAGTGCTGTTTGCAACCATGAAGCTTTGAAAGTGCCACATCACGATCATGGCAATTGAAAACCTCCATGTAAGCGGACATAAAACCATTCCTTTGAGCCAGTGAAAAATCAACAACTTGCTCAACCATCATGTTTTTGTTTTTATCTGACATGTTTGCTTTCTGAATTTGTTGTAGTAATGCAATAAAGTGAGCCTTGTAATGTTCAGTTTGAAGACCACCAAGCCACGAGAACAGTACTGGCTCCCAATGCTTGAGAGTGTTGCAGTATTTAGAAGTTGTCAAGAGGTATCCATTCCGGAAAAATCGATAGGTCACGTCGGACAGAAGACCATCGGTATACGTTGCAGAACCCTCATCTGGCTCGATAAGAATATGCTGCATCCAGCTGGTCTGGAAGGAAATGTGATAATTTTCGTCACTTATCGAAGACAATGGGATGATCATCCCCTTCCTGAGAAAAAAATGCAACAATATCACGGAAATGGTGATTAATATGTGGAAATAGGATCATGATTAAGATGATTAAGGTTCTTACCTGGACCAATCCATCATGCTAGTCAGCCATTTGTCTCCAGCTTCTGGATCCCGCGTGTCAGACATTATGCCAGCTTTGATTAGATATTGACGTTGTAAATGGCCTAGACAATCAATATTTCCAAAGGAAGGGTGCACTTCGACAACTGATTGGATAGGCTCTGTGCCTATGTGAGCGCGGCCCACCTGTAATAGAAAGACGTACATAAATAAGTATTTAGATGAATAAGGATTGAGATTGATCAAAATATCTACCTTCAAACCAAGAGGACCAGTTTTGGGGTCGCTGATCACCATTTCCTTCAACTCAGCCTTTGAGTTTGGATCCGCTTTCTTTGGGTCTGGCCAATTGTGACAATGTATCCCAATGTGGCGGAGCAAACCCCATCCTCCATCCTCCTTGCTGTCGCCATCCACCTCGGTGTCTATTTGACACTTGGCATCGCATGCAATGTGCTGTTGAAGTCCATCACATGTAGAAATGGGACATGCGGTCCCTCTGCAAAGAAACAGGAGCTTGAGAAGACGCACATTTATTTACATCAAAAGGAATTGATGGACTCACACGACATTTGCAATCATTTTGAGTCCAGTTGGTGGAGAGCCAGCTAAACTGCAGTCAGAGTTCGTGCATTTCATGACACCCAAGCAGTAATATCTGCGGGTGACCCAATCTTTTGTCTTCTTGGTTTCAGTTTGCATAGTGTGCGTCCATTGAATGAATTTGAAGTTTCCAACTTTGTCCTTGGGTTGTTTGACAAATACAGTGGGTAGTCATCTCCGTCGATTTCACATCTGTGATTGATGAAAGTGGTAAATGCCGCTTTATTGGTAGGCAGGCAAAATTTGCGAGGTGGTACTGGTGCTGGTGGCGTGGAATTCAAGTTCGGGTTTGAAATATTGCATGAAGAGCTTTTAGACTCTTTGGAAAGTGAACCAAGCGAACCTTCAGGTGTTATCATTGTGATAAGTTTCTTTGGCTTGGGTGAGTCTGGTATGTATGTATCTTTGTCAGATTCTTTGTCAGACAGATGTTCAGTTAAGGTGATCGTTGATGTGTTAGAAGATTGGGATGGTGATATATTAGGTGATGGAATTGATGATTCAGAAATAAAAGATGGAATAGATGTAGAGATACGTTGTCCAGAACAAAAGGGTAAATGTGCGACTTGACAGATATCTTTGTTGTCTGTCAACACAGAAGCGGAATGCCCCATCTTCGCTTGTTTTGTTCACTTTCCAAATGAATGTTCTTAACACTTTGACCTTTTGATTGGAAAGAAATGAAGGACGCGAGCCAATATCTGGAAATGACTTCGCAAAATGAGGGATGAAGGTCACTCAACCTCGAACCTTTTCTTCGATATTTGATCAACGTGGAATGATCCTCACGCCATCAACGCCGATTTCGCGGATATATCGGTAATATCAAGCTTCCATGTTTGTCTAGATGGAAGCTTGGTATGATATGTTGGGTGTTTAATGGGAATATGATCATCCATACAAACAATTATGCTTTGCGGTGTAAGAATGTATATCCATTGGTGTAAAATTATAACTTTGACACCGTAACCAGATTTTCACACGGGGCAATTTTGCACCAATCCGGATCTGTGCAATGTCCACCGGTGTAAAATTCAAATCACACCCGTGGTCCCTTATTACTACACTGGAATCTCTTACACCGATTCATCACTGTGTAATCCAACCGGTGTAAAACTAAAAATCACCATTCATCGCCACATTTTTACACAACATTTTTTACGCAGGATAACATTAAGGGTTCTCAAAGTAGACCCGGTTTGAAAAAACCCGGTTGACCCAGTTGTCTTTTTGGCGGGAACCGAGGGTAAGTGGGTCAACTGGGTCAGGGGTTCAGGTTTCAGACCCAACTACCCACTTTGCCTGCTCTCATTTCCCCTCTTTCCTCAAATGCCGACTTCCACCCTCCGTCGCGAAGCGTTGGCGTACTTGAAGGTTCTTTTCGCTCTGCAGGTTGCCTCACTGGCAAACCACCACCACCAATCATGCAAATCAACCGACTTCACGGGGATTACGGCGGCCGTTATGGTTTTGGATCAACTCATTTCCGATGAAGATAACGTCACAAAGGACCTTCTCATACTCGCACCACAACTCATTATGTCAAGTATGGTGAATTCCAACCATTTGGTCACCTCTCGAAAACGTCAACAAGCTGAAGACGAAGCGATGCTAGCGATTACGGCCTATACCATCAATCTTGTTCATGCGAAACGCTACTTGGTACCTCGGATTGGACGTTTTCCACGCCGACGTCAAAAGGAAAAGTGTTTCGAAGAATGGTTCAACGAGAGTGATCGGACATGGGCTATTGTGGTAAGCACCATCGGCTTTGTTTGATCATGTGCTTGCTGATAGCCTGATAGAATTGTGTTCATTCAATTCCAACAGGCTCGAATGTCAAAGGACAATTTTACTTCACTTGTACATGAAATATCTGGAGACCGTGTTTTCCACAACAACTCGAACTGCAGTCAAGCTCCAGTTCAATGGCAACTCCTGGTTGCAATGGCGAATTTCGGCCTTTCTGGAAATGGTGGACAAAGTCCGATCATTGCAAAGCTGTTCTCAATGGCTGGTAAGTCCTTTCAATCAATCTTTTTCTGATATGATCAAAATTTTCTGATCCATGGTTTAGAGGGTTCTGTGGACAATTACACAAATTGTTGCATATATGCATTACTTAATCTTCAAGCTAAGTATATCAAATGGCCCACACCGGAAGAACGGAATCAAATCAAGTTTGAAATAGAACAACGATCTTTTTTCAAAGAATGTGTAAGTTTCATTGACGGCACCCTTATTCCACTCGCATACGCCCCTCAAAAAAACCCTGAAGATTACTACTGCCGAAAGTCCTTTTACGCGCTTAATTCAATGATTATATGTGATCATCGAAAGCGTATCATTTACGCGCATCATGGGTGGTGTGGATCTGCACATGATCAAAGGGTCTTGAAATCGTCAGAGGTGAGTTAGTGATGATTAGATTGAGAAGGTTGATATTTGCTGATCCTAAGTATTATATAGTTTTACAAGAATATAGAGAATTTTTTCAGCGATGGGGAGTATCTGATAGCTGACTCTGGGTATAGTGCGTCCAAACGCATAGTCCCTGCGTTCAAGAGTCCGAGGAATCAAGAGCTGGACCGATCACATCAAAAGTTTAATTACGCTTTAAGTGTCGAACGAATTGCCTCAGAACATACGAATGCGATTTTGAAGGAGCGTATGCAGTCAGTTAAGGAGTCTCGCCTATGCATCAAAGATAGAAAAACCGCAAGTCGAGCAGCAGCGTGGATTTCGGCGTGCTGCGCGGTACATAATTATCTAGTGACTCGCGATGAACGCTGGCCATTTGGCCTGGAAGACAATAATTGGCTGGAACACAGAGAGGCGACCCCTAGTGATGAAGAAGTGCGCATGGCTTCAATGGGTAATGTGCGTTTGTCATATCAAAGGAGGGAGGCTCTTTTTCAACAATTTCTCACTACCTTACAATAGTTTTTTTTAACTTATCTGCTTAACTTTGTAATCCTCATGATGGGCCTCCTTGAATTTCGCCTCAAGGATTTGCACCTGAAAAATCCAAATGTGGTTACTATCACATATTCCAAAGTAGGATGAGAAGGTCACTTACCTTCTTTTCAACCTCTTTTGCCGGTCTTTCCCGATGTTTCATGTCTTTCAAGTAAGTCGCAATACTTCCAGCAACAGCCCGCTTGTTGGGAATCCTGTCACGCCAACGGGAGTAGTTGTCAGAATTGGAACACCACAGGGCAATGATGTCCATGTCTGAGTAGCCGTCACTTAGCTTTTCTAACCACGAAGCCTGACTCGCCTTGTCCTCGGTATCGCTCTCAACATCATCTTTTTTTTCTTGCTTTTCAGTCTTTTTCGGTCTGCCTCATGCTCGTTTTGCTGGAACTGAAGGCGAGCGGTGTTTACTCATTGAGGTAGGAGGAGACATCAAAGATGTCTGTTGAGAGCTGAAAACGAATCCAGGTGATTGTTGAGAACCGGGATTGGCGGAGGTGCTTAAATTCGACGTAAGAAGAGACGGAGGAGTTGAATTCGAGAAGGCTAGGACAGCCTGATTAGGAGTTAAGGTGCCGGAAAGGCTTGTCGTTCCAAAAACTTGCCCTAAACGATACAAATCGGTATTTGATAGAGTTGCAGAGGGGGAAACCGTTACAGCTGAAGTTCCAAATGCGGAGATCGGTGTGAAAGTCGCAAGATTTACGTTTGGTGATAAGGTGGAGTTTGACAAGGGTGAATGGGAGTTGGAAAGTAGGGTCGGGTGTATGTGAGAAGATCCTAGGGGAAAATCGGCTTTGGCTCCTTTCTTCGCCTTTGGAGCCATTTGAGTTGAGGTTGCGGCTTAAACGAGGGAGGTGCGGCGGTGCTTGTGGGGATTTTTTGATTTACACGTACCCAGTTGACCCAGTGTAAAAATAAACTGGGTCAACCGGGTTTTTTCAAACCGGGTCTACTTTGGGAACCCTTATTACACAGAAAAAAAAAATCAAACCAAGTATAAAATTATAAATTCAATCCCTTTTCTCCAATTTTACACCGGATTGACTTTACACCGAGAAAGTTGGTGTAATTTCACCTGTGTAAAATTCTCCTGCCCCATTTTTAATTCAAAAGGTAAAGTGATTAAAACTCAAGAAAGTGTAAAAACTTTGGTTTCAAAAACCTTTAGAGGTCCAAAGAAATCTTCAAGGGGGTTTTTTTCTCGGAAGAAAAAATCTCTTGGTAGCACTCACTTTTCAATCTTCTTAAGGGAACACTGAAATTTTCAAAATCCCTGGGGGTCAAAAATGAACTTCAGAAGCCATCTAGGAAGCATCATCATCATCATCCAAAGTTTAAAGTTCACCTTGTCTACTCAGTTAACCCACCCCTAATTACAGTGATAAGAAATGTTAGGTTTGAAAAATCAAATCCCAGTTTTTTTTTGTTTTTTTTTGAATTTTTTTTTTCAACTTCTCCTATCACATATTTAAATCAAACTCAATGATCACATTTCAACTATTTAAGTAAGTTTCATTGGACCAACATCAAAGTTTAGTTTTTGAATCATCTTGGTCAACAAATCAAATTAGGTTTTCCAGGTCCGGGTTGTTACACATTCTTGACTTTATCCACTGTATATCTCTTTAAATCCAATGATTTCCAAATTCATCAAACCTCATTCGAAAATCCAATTTCAATCCTCCAAAATCCCATTTTCTTTTCTTTTCTTTTTCTTTCAAAAACCCTTTCTATCAATCTTAGTACATTCACTTCAAACACTTCAAACCCAATTCTTTCAATTTCATATTCAATTTCAAAAACCCCAAAAAAACCCTATCAAATTGACCACCAAAAAAAAACCTAAATGAAAGGTTAAATTGATTTGAAAAAACCACAAAAAAAAATCAAATCATCATCACCCTACAACGAAAAAAAACAAAACAAAAAAGAAAGTCAAAAAAAAAATCAAGATTTCTTTAAATGATATATGTAAAAAAAGAAGAAAAAAACACCAGAATAAAGAAAAAAAAGCGACTTCAAAAAGAAAAGAAAAAGTAAATTTTGGTAGGCAAAAAAAATGATAGAACCAAACTCAACCACTTTCTTTCTTTCTTTCTTTCTTTCTTCCTTTCTTTCTTCCTTTCTTCCTTTTTCTTTTTCTTCTTCTTCATAACTTCATCTCATTCGAAACCTTCTTTCCCTCCAAAGAAAACTATTTATAAAAAAATTCGAAAAAATCCATTCCCCCCCCCAAAAAAACCCTTCCCTTCTCCTTCCAGATTCCAAACCTGTTGGATAATCTTTGAAAAATCTCAACAAATTTGAAGAAAAAAAACCCATTGAATTAAATCAAATCAAATCGAATTAAATCAAATCATCAATATCCCAAACCTCCTCCTCTAACTTCAAAAGTGGATCTTGAGACACCAAAATATCATTTTGAAAGCCATCGATCGATTCAAATTTGATTTCTTTAATCAAGTCAAATGAAAACCAAGTTTGAAAGGAATGATCCACTTCAGTTAACGATCGATCAATCACTTTTAAATTCTCAAAGATCATCTTCGAATTTAATGAATTCAATCGGTTCAGATCAAACTTCCAATTCACATTCGAATAATCTAATTCAAACTTTAAGGTTTGGATCATCTTGATCAGATTGAGATCTAAATAAGTCGGATTCATCCATTCAAAACTTTCTTCAATCGGATATGTATTCGGTATCAAATTTAATAATCTTAATGCGAACGTTTTTAATAGATTAGGTTCTTGTTTTGACCAATAAGAATAACAACTTTCTCCTGAACCATACAGACACACACACACCAAAAATCAAAGCAGAGATTAGGATTCAAAGTTCTCTTTCAAACGGAAACGAAACGAAAAAGAAAACACTTTAGAAAACCATTCACCTGGATTCCAATTCGAATCTGAATGATAATAATCATGAAGGAGTTCTTTAATTTGAATGGCTTCTAATTTATTAAACTTCCAAAGTTTCACAATCTTCAAACTCGATCGAAGTAAATCATCAAAGGTGAATTTCTTGGAAACGGTGAAATGTTTAAACTGAGGTGAAAGGAATAGCCCGATCAGATAAATCTCATCTTCTTTCAAAACGTTTAAAGAGAATTCTTCTAGGATTTGAATCGAATTTAATTTGAATTCTAAGAATCCTTCATTTGAGAGTTGATGATGGGTTAAGTTGATCAAACTTTGGTTTGAGAATTGATTGGATAAGGAGATCAATTCGGACCATAAGTTTGAGATTTGAAATGTGGTGGATTTGATTCGATTGAAAGATTCGAATAAGGGTAAGACAAAGTCAAGTAGGGTTTCATTCAAGATCAAATGAGGGCTGTCTTGGATCAAACTTTGAATATGATCAGGTAATTGATGATGTGGATGAGTTTGAAGCAAAGGATTGATTGGATCGAGAGCAGAAAGGGTGGTGGCATGACGCAAGGCAAGTTGATAAGTGTGAACCCATGAAGAGAGTTTGATGATCGAAGACCAACCTGAGTTTGAGGTGGATTGAAGATGAGCTTGATGAGATGGTTGAAGGTTTAGATTGGATTGATTGAAATTAATTAAGAATTGATGCCAATGAGTTGAAGTGGTGAAGAAATCGTATAAGATTTGATTTGAATTGATGATCGGTTGAATATACGGATGAGA
This sequence comes from Melampsora americana, assembly GCA_022264835.1. Classification (NCBI taxonomy): domain Eukaryota; kingdom Fungi; phylum Basidiomycota; class Pucciniomycetes; order Pucciniales; family Melampsoraceae; genus Melampsora; species Melampsora americana. The sequence continues at coordinate 94,416 of JAIFHY010000148.1, read as the reverse complement.
TAAGATGAGTTTTGAAATTGAAGTAATCAGATGTAAAGAAGAGTTCAAATGAAGGATATGACTATAATCAAATTTGAACAAATTCTAAAGAAAAGAAAAGAAAAGCAAAGATGAAGGTTAAGATGGATTGGATTTCCAGATTGAGTTTAGAAGAGAAAAGATCAAGGTTGAGTTGGATTGGATTTCCAGATTGAGTTTAGAAGAGAAAGGAGACTTACGATCAATTCTTGAATGATAGGATTTGAATGATCTGAAACCAATCCATCAAACTGATCTAAACTTAATGATTTGGAATCAAGGGTTTGTTTGATTGAAGTAAATAAGTTTTGACTTGAGTTTGAAACAAATGAGAATTCCAAGATGTCGATTAATTGATGAAGTTGAGATTGATTAGCATGAATGATGAGAGCATAGTTAAATTGATGATGATTGAAATTGAAATGATCGATAGATAAAGTTAAATGTTGAGTGGATTGTAATTTGTTTAATGATTCGATTTGATGTTTTGCATAGATTAATGGAATGGTGACTTTGATAAAGTGATTTGAGTTTGGAATGAGATAGCCTTTTGGGCTTAGACCGATTTGATAAGATTGAAAGTTGGGTTCGTCTAAGATTGAAAAGGATGAGTTTGATTTGATGATCGATCTTAGTAAACATTCATGTGATCTCTCATCTGCTTTTGTATCTTCTTGATGATGATGATGATAGGGATGATGATCGTGTTCTGATTTGGATGGGTTCTTTCGTTTTCTGTTGGAAGTGGAAGTGGAAGTGGAAGTGGAAGTCTTGATGGTTTGTTGAGTTTGTTCTTGAACGGTTTTCATTTCTTCGGTGGTGATCTTTAAATATTCGACTTTGTTCGAATCCGGTACCGATGGACAGATCGTCTTGATATGTTTGTATAACACACTCGGTTTCCCATTGCTAAACTCTTCATCACAATATTTACACTTTGCACTTCTTCGATTCGAACTATCTCCACGTACATCTGACATCAAAAACCCTTGCCATCTCATCCCATGTGCTTTCGTAGGTTCTTGCCATTTGATCTCAATCGGTACTTTCTCTTCTTTCACTTCATCTAATTTAACTTTCTTTCCATCTGGTGTTTCCATTTGATCAATGCTTTTCTTGATTAATCAAATCTGATGATCTAATTCTAATGATTTGTATTTTAAGCTTGATGATGATCAGTCTTGATCTTTGAGAACCAAACCTATTCAGATTCCTGCCTGTCACGACCGTCAGCCGTTGATGGGCGGCGGGGGAAATGAAAGGGTGAGCGAGGCGAGGCGGGCGGAGCGAGGAGAGATGAAGGTGTGTGTTGGATTGAGTTCGGAAGGGATTCAAGGGACAGGAGTCGGTGCAGGTAGGATGAAGAAGCGGGTGCACGCTCTTTTGAATCTGAAGACGTGTTACATGAAGAGTGACATGTGTGTGTGTGTATGTAAGCTCAGTGACATGTTTCAGTGAGATTTTGATGATGATGATTCAAGAAAAGCAAACCAAACAAACTTGGAATTCACAAACCAAACTCAAGATGAACAAGAACTTCAAATCAAATACAAATTAAGATACAAATCAACATCAAAATACAAAATCAAATCAAAATCAAACATGCCAAAGTTCCTATCACATCCCTTTAGCTTTAATCTCAACACTAACACCAATCATCAAAGCTCATCATCTACTTTACTTTTATCATCTTTCATTGGTTTCTTCGATATCAAATTAGGAGTTACCATCATCTCTCTATTAGCTCTCTTGAACAAAGTTGCTGGGATCTATGGAGTCTTGGCTGTCTTTACTGGTGTGAGTCTGGCTCAGGTGAGTGTGGTTTATTCTACAAATCAAAATCATCAATCAATGAAAGAAGTGTTCATCGATCAATTGATGTTTTGATGTTTTAGTTATCAATGTATATCTATAGTATACTGACCATCGGATTAGTCATCTACGGTCTTCAAGCCACTGGTGAAGTAAATCTATCTTTAACTTTTCGTTCCATCAATCATCTTCATCAATCTTGTGTTTCATTTTGGGTTTGATTTTAGGAGAACGCAAGAAAGACATTGGTTTATGCTCATAGTTTATTACTAGATCATTTGATTTCAACTGTTTATACTGTTTGGTTTGGTTTGAGTTGGTATTTTGATAACCCTCATGATGGTCGTAGGATAGCTCATGGTGATGCACAGAAAAACGTATTTGAAACTTCTCAACTGAAACTTCACAAAACCAAATTTTGATCATCAAACTAATTTCAGTCTTTCAAAAAACTAATTCATGGGATTTCAAATGGGTGAATTTTGGATTTTGAATTTTTGAATTTCTTTTGTAGATGATGAATCCAGATGCACCTGAACTTTCACCTGAACTTAGAAAACAAGTAGCACAAGATATTTGGAAGGAAGAAAGACATTTGGCTACGATCATCTTAGTATCACTTTGGATTTTAAAAGTTAATCGAGTTTCACACTTTTTTTTTTCAAAACCCCAAAATTAAACCTAAACTTTCAAAGAATTCTAACCACACTTTCGTTTCCTCTTCTTTTCCTTCCGTCCATCCAAAGTTATACTTCATCTTCGTTGTCTATTCCTTTGCGATTCATTTAAGTAAAGGAACTTATACTTTATTACCATTATCAAAACCTCCATCTACCATTCAAACTCATCATCATCAACATCATCAACATCAACATAGAAGAAATCAAATTGAACATCAAGATTCAATCGAAACTCAGTTACTTTTATCTCAACCTTTTCATCCTCATCATTCACTTGAACTTGATCAACTTGATTCGAATTGAGTTTACAATCGGATCTTTGCTTTTTTCATGAACCAATACCTTTTCTTTCAAATGGGTGAATTTGATCTTCTTTTGTAAATCACACTTCTTCAATTCAACCCTTCATCATCATCTTTTGTTTTTTTTTCTGATCTTTCTTCTGGTGGTGCTGGGGCGGCGGGGGGGTTTGATTTGATTTGATTTTTTTGTAGTAAGAATGAAATGAAGTAAGTTGAAAGATTATGTGAATGATGATCAGAGATTGTAAGAGCATTTGAAAATCAAATTAAAAAATTCAATTAGAGATCTTACTTATCATGAAGGTGTAAGTTGAAGTAAATGACTTATTGATGAAGGTTTAGTCACTTTTTTCTTTGTCTCTCATTTGATTTTTGAAATGATGATTAACTTTTTCAATAAGGTTTAGATTAAGTAATTGAATTCTCTTTGAATTGTTTATTTCTAAAGAATTGGTCAGATTCATTTCAATTGAAACATATATACCTTGATCTAATCTTCAAAATAAAAAATATTCTAACACTAAACTTGAGTTTTAAATGAAGAGACTTCACTCTCGAATGAATGAAAAAACAATGTTTTTTTTCCCTACAACTTTTTTTTTTTTTTTTGAATTTCTCTTTTTTTTTTTGATTTTTCTTACAAAAATCAAATTTCCAGAACCTTTTAAAGTTCAAAATTTCTTCATTTAACCCAACCCCTTTTTTTTTTAAAAAAAAATCTTTCCAAAAAAAAAACACTTGAAAGTTATGTTAAAGAAGAATTTTTTTAAAGTTTTTAAGAATTTGATAAAAGAAAAAAAAACCGGGTTTTGAAATTGAAATATTTCTTTTTGTTTCGAGATTCATTGTAGATTGTTTGAGGATGTTGTATGAGGTTTGAATGAAAGAGATAATGATGATGAGGATGATGTTGATGGAAAAATTCTTTAGATGTTCAATTGTTTTGTTCTGGTCTTCCTGTGATCTTCCTTTTGGATTTCAATCTTTAACAATAAGGAAAACATGCATTCTTCCAGAAGACAATCTCAAAGGGAGGCGACACTGTCCACAAGGCTCAGCATCAGATAGTTGAAAACGCGGCAAGAAAAAGTGTGCGATTGAAGATGCAAAGTTATTGCCATCACGGTAGTCGTGGCTAGATTCTCGCCTGGTATTATCCTATGTTGATAGCCAAGCATAAAGATTTGAGGTATACAACTGAGCTGTTCTTCCTTTGCCTCTAATAATTTATGCATCCTTTCAGCATCTTACCTTCTTCTTATTCCAAAGCTCTGTTGAAAATCTTTCATCTGTGTTATTAGTTTGTATATTTACCCTTCTTGATTATCCTTCGCATTAGATTCAGTTTAGCCTTACCCTTGAAGTTTCAAACTCATCAAGATGCGTGTTCATCATAGCTTCCTTGTTACCTTCATGGCCGTTTTGTTTGTGTTTGATCCTACCAACACGAACACAGTGTCCGCATCATCTGGAATCGACGGCTTTCGCATCAGCACAATTCTTTGTTGATCTTTGAATGCCAGATCACATAACTCAGATTCAGAATCCAACAATGATGAACCAACAGAAGCCCGGTAAGTCATACATACCAAAGTTTCTTAAACTTGCTTCAAAAACTAAATCCTGTTGCGTGCGTAGTCCTGTTCAAAAATCTGGTGTCCCTCAATTAGGACTTTTCTCCACAATGATGCAACGTACCTCACATGAGGTTTTGTTGAGGCTACGACTCTCTGGAGACGGAGCTCAAGTGGCACTTTATATGGGTTTAATAAAATTGATTGAATATATTAAGATCAAATTCCAATGGGTGTCGTAACAATTTTGTAAAATGATTTGAAGATCAATTGAAAATGATGATGATAAGAAAAATTGAAAATTGAGATGAAGAGTCACTAATCAATTATAATCAAATAAGTTTTCACAACCAAGGAGCCCTAGCAAATCAAAAGCATATTGATTGTCAATGATATGTATGAATCATACAAAAGGAATCAAAAGCACATACCCTAAATTCGACAGAACAAGATTTAGCGAAGCTCGCAACCTCAAGCAATACTTTTGAAGTATTGTGGGTCGACATAAATCTGTGATCAAATCGAAAAGATAGATGATTAATCAATTGATAAGGAAAAAGAAAAGAAAAAAAGAAGGAACAGACATACTTCGGTCAATTCTGTGAGTTCGAAGAAAGAAGGGGTCTTGTTTGTGAAGAGGGGGAGGTAGATTTGTTTGAGGAGGTTCAGTAGGAATAGTGATGTTGATCAAAGGAGCCCCAATGCAAGCAATTGGAGGAGAAGTAGTTGGATAGAATCTTTGAAGGGGGATTTCAAGGGGCTTGTTCAAAGAGCAACGAGCAGAAATCCAGACAAAGAGTTTAAACAAGCCAACATAGAGAAGGTAGAGAATCAAAAGCAAAAAGGATGAAATGATCAAGTCTTCAATGAGGGTAATTAAAATTGAAGTCTTGAAAAGATCAAACTGTCCACGATTGAATAAGATAGCGTGAATCGAGAAGACCACAATGAAACATAATGGAAGAGCAAGATGAATCTGACGAAAAGCAATTCTTTGGTATTGAGTAGAAGTCATTTTAAAATCAGAAGTGGTTTCTACAGTTGAAAGCAAAAGATTTCAAGGGGATTGAAGAGGATGGGATAAGATGGAAGTGGTAAGGAGAAAGAAGAGAAGATTTGGATCAAGCCTTCAGAGGACAAGATCTTATAGTCTTACGATGCTGATCCTAGGTAGATCAGCTCACTCAGCTCCAGTGTCAAGTACGCGAACTACTGTCCTTTGTTTTTATCATAAAGCTTAAATATGCTAAACAAAATGCATCTGATCGGAAGAAGCTGAACATCTACGCCAACTTCATTCGATCAAATATATTAGGATAAAGTTGGTATAAGATGTTCAGCTAAGCAAAATGCATCTGATCGGAAGAAGCTGAACATTTACGTCAGCTTCATTCAATCAAATATATTGGAATAAAGTTGGTATAAGATGTTCAGCTAAACAAACTCCCCGAGCCCTTGTGCAATCTCATACACTCGAGTAAAAAAAGTCATGATGCATTTTCTAGATCATAGTACCAAAGGTATAGCTTAATGTTTCTTCGTTTTTCACTTCTCATCTTGTGATTTCATGAGATCTACCTCCATCATTCGCAAAAGTGATCACGAAACAACAAGACACTCATACAGCCAATTTTGTTTACTTCTCATGATTCTTTGATAGTAGATAAACCATCCTTGCTAGAAGCTAGAAGAAATCATTGCCCTATTAACTTTTGACTGTCACGAGCTTGACGCTCACTATGGCCTGTCCTTTTTTCATCCGAAATTTGCAAAGTCTCATCTGGCGTTAAAGATGTTGATTATATGAAAAAGATGACCCAGATAGACCCTCATAGGATCTAGTAGACTGTAAGACATGAACTCCTTCTCATGATAAGAGTACCAATCGGATATCCAATTGACACCGAACTCTTAGACCTGGAACAGATACAGAGGATGGAGAGCATCATCAGTGTGAGGATGGTAAGGTGAAGGTCAATGGTTGCAAGTTAAAGGGCTAGTCTATCTTGTACAAACGCAGGTCCCTTTGGGTCAGTACCACTGGCGTTTATTAGTCCTTCTTTTCCCCGGTGACTCATTCAGCCTCGATTTTCCTTTGGCAACCTTTGAGTGAGGTATCAGCCGTTGGACAAGGTTTTGTTATGGTTCACTTTTTAACTCAGCAAACTTTGACATGTTTGAATTGGTTATCTGATACAATGCAGCGCAATCGTAAATTTGATTCATTCAATACTAGACACGCTGGAAGTAGACTTATGTATTGGAAGGCAAGTGATGATGTGTATTCAATTTTATTTCATATGATCACTATTTCACAACAGTGTGCGCAAAAGACCCCTTCCCAAAACTTCAGACCTACATAGTTGAAGTGATCTTAAGCAGGCGGATACGTGAATCGGGTTCAGTGTTTAATTGTCAATAACTCAAAGAAGATACTGCAAGATCTTCTATAGGCTGTTCAAGAACTGATACTCATTCGAACCGTAAGTCATAGTTCGAAGCTCAGGAAAAGTGACGCCTAATAGTAAACTCAGATCTTCAAATACCTAGTCTTGATATGGATCAAAGACACTTATGTATTTCCTGAAAGCTCGATCAAATGGGAGAAGTGTCGACAGTGAGTAGATGCCAGACATCTCGGTTTTGCTAGGCCAGAAAAGTCACACTAGAGCATTAACGATACGAACAGCCAATGGGGTTTTGTCGATTGCTCGTTTTACGAAACTCTTATGTATGCCCGCGTTCAACTTAAATCACAAAGGTCTTGATCACAAGATATCACAAGGAATCAACCCGACCTGATCTCTGACTTGATTTGAATTCTTCCAGTCAAATGATCTGGGTATGTCTTTTTCTGAGCTTCATTAGCTGAACTTTCAAGCGTCGACGAGACTGGAAACAGACCCTTGGGTGATGAAGATGAATGCAACTGAAGTGCATGAGTCAATCAAGCAAGAATGATTTGGGTCTTTCTATTGATCCAGAAAATTTCTTTGAGGTAGAATACTAGGACTGTTTTTGAATCGGTGAAGACTCGAGAGTATGAATTGAACAATCAGGTGGAAAACAGGAAGTCCCGCTGTGAGGCGGGCGCCGCTGCTTGTGATGCATCTAGCCGCACTTCCGCTTGCCCGTTGAAGCCAATCGGCGCGGTGTGTGAATTCAGGCATCGTGGTGACGCGCCTGTCTTTTGCCGTTCACAAGGCTCAGCATCAGACAGTCGACGCGATATCATAGTCACCGCTGGAATGACCAAAAGGGGACCCGCAAAAGTCGTATGGCAAGAAGTGACCTATGATGACCAATGAATATGTGTTTGATAAGCTGAGTGACTTGGGCTCCATTTTGTCATTGATCACCATCTTTGTCTGAGGCTACAGTTGGGCCGTGGCTGCGCCTACACACAAGAGCATAAACAACAAAATTGAAAACGCGGCAAGAAAGGTGTGCGATCGGAGAAGCAAAGTTATTGCCATCACGGTAGCCGTGGCTAAATTCTCCCCTGGTAATATCCTATGTTGATAGCCAAGCATAAAGATTTGAGGTATAAAACTGAGCTGCTCCTTGCCCTCTAATACTTTCAGCATCCTTTCAGCATCTTACCTTCTTCTTATTCCAAAGCTCTGTTTAAAATCTTTCATCTGTGTTATTAGTTTGTATATTTACCCTTCTTAATTATCCCTTCGCATTAGATCCAGTTTAGCCTTACCTTGAAGTTTCAAGTCATCAATATGCGTATTCATCATAGCTTCGTTGTCGCCTCCATGGCCGTTTTGTTTGTGTTTGATCCTACCACCACGAACACGGTGTCCGCATCATCTGGCATCGACGGCTTTCGCATCGGCACAATCCTTCGCCGATCTGTGAACGCCAGATCACATAACTCAGATTCAGAATCCACCAATGATGAACCAACAGAAGCCCGGTAAGTCATACATACCAAAGTTTGTTAAACTTGATTCAAAAACTAAATCCTGTTGCATGCGTAGTCCTGTTCAAAAATCTGGTGTTCCTCAATTAGGACTTTCTCCCGCAATGATGCAACGTATCTCAGCCGGTCTCGTTACCACGATTGCAAAATTTTCAGCTGATAAAGAAGCTGGAGTCGATTTTCCAACTCAACAAGAAATGACACAAGCTGTTGATCAAGCACTTTGGACATCAGATTATACCAACTTTGTCAAAGTTTCTCAAGCTATCAAGATCTCTATTGATGCACTTGCTGATCGAAAACTTGCTGAAGGTCAAACTGGAAAGAGTCGGTAAGTCATCATTTTAAAACTATAGAAGAGATGTGTATATCTTTCCTAACAATCAATTTGATCATAGTGCAACAAAGGTCCCAAACCTCGCTTCGTCATCCGTTCAATCATCTGCTGAACAAATCGCAACTGCGTTATTGGAGACCATTGAAATGTTTTGTGAACAGAAAGCCTCGGGTGGTCGATTACCCACTGCGACTGAAGTCAATCAAGCATTAACCCCAGCCTTGCAAAAAATAGATTTCAGTGATGTTAAGAAAGGTGCAGAGGCTTTGAAAGCTGGATTAGATCACATGGGTCCTACCAAACTTCCTGTGGCTGGGGAACTTCCTCGAACTCGTGAATTAATCAATGCTGATTCTGTGAACTCTAACGAAGACTCTAATCAGGTTGGACCATCGAGAACACGGTAAGTCGTATATCTAACCCACCTTCCTCGACTCAGACAACCCACTCATTTGAGCTTCATCATCCTTTGTAGTTTTGGTTCACCATCTGGCGTTCCTCAATTAGGACTTTCTCCCGAAATGATGCAACGTATCTCAACCGGTCTCGTTAGCACGATTGCTAAATTTTTAGCTGATCAACAGGCTGGAGTCGAATTTCCAACTCGACAAGAAATGTCACAAGCTATCGATAAAGCACTTTGGACATCAGATTATACCAACTTTATCAAAGTGGCTCAAGCCATCAAAATGTCGATTGATGCACTTGCTGATCGAAAACTTGCTGAAGGTAAAACCGGAACGAGTCGGTAAGTCATCATCTCTCTAGCTCATCAATTTCTCATCACCATGCTAATCGTTCATTTGATCACAGCGCCTCAAAGGTTTCAGATGTGACTTCTTCATCTGTTTCATCATCTGCTGACAAGATTGCAGCTGCTTTATTAGAGACTATTCACCTTTTTTGCTCAGACAGAGCTGCGGGTGGTCAATTACCCACTCCAGCTGAAGTCAACAAAGCATTAACCCCAGCCTTACAGAAGATTGACTTTAGTGATGTTAGAAGAGGTGCAGAGGCTTTGAAGCTTGGTTTAGATCACATGGCTCCTATCAAGGGCTCTGCAGTGCTTGGGTCCTCTCTTTCTGGCCAAAATCATGAAGCGGAAGTACAAGCTTAAGTTGAGATCCTACACTCTATCTTTCACTCTATAATTGATCGTGTATTTACTACGGCTGCTGGTAGCTTACCTTACTTCTGCGAAGTGTGAATGTTCTTTGTCTTTATCTTTCTAGTCTCATCTGTGTTTTCTCAAATGTGATGTAATTTGAAGCCTTTAATTTGTCAATCACCTATATGATTTTTAAACAACCTATATACATTTTCAGTGAGTTTGCACGAGGAAAAGGTTTAACCCAAGTGACACTTCTCAACGCCCTTTTATCCTTTCCATCTATCTGTTGTATCACTCTGGTGAAATGGTGATCTGATTCCTTATTTTTCATCTTGATGATCACTTTTAGGATCAGTTTCCTTTATACTTCTCACCCTCTACTCTCGAATCTTACACTCTTTCTTACTTTTTTCAGATTCCCTTAGTCATCAAACCCAATCCATCTCAGACATCCAAGAGAACATACACACTCCAAAGTGACTTTGTTCTCCATCCTTCATCATTTGTCTTTTCTGTTTGGACCTTCAATCAAACTCATCATTTCATAATCCCATTTTATTGATTTTTCTAATCCCAATCTGATTAATTCAAGTCATATACATATCTATCTACATCTCTCTCTTTATTAACACTTTCAACAATTCGATCAAAACCTTAATCGATTTCCTTTGAATTGGACGACTTCTCTTTTAATTTCCTTTCAAGTTTAATAAAACTCTTAATACTCATCAAATCCAAATCATTCTCTAAACCATGATCTTTTTCTAAACCATGATCATCTTTTTTCAAATCTAATAAACTTTTCGATCTTTCTAAACCAATCGAATCCTTTCGTCCCATTTCTTCAAATCTTTTTTCTTCTTTTTCTTGATCTTCAATCATCTCTTTTATTTTAGATTGATAAGATTGAAGTTCATCTATATAAATCTCATAAACACAATGAGTACAACCTAAGGATAAAATTAAAAAAGTTCATCAACCAATTCATCTTTTTCCTTCTCTTTCTTTTTCTTGTTTTTCTTTTTAGTTTTTTCTCGAATTTCTTTCAAAGATCACTCACCTGACATACAACAATCTTCAGGACCGGGTGGGTTAGGTTTCAATGGAAGTAAGAATCTAGCTTCTTCTCTCTTTTCTTCGTTTCTTGTTAACTTTATCACATTATCTGTTTGAATCCGATCAGACAAAACAGACAGGTTTGGATCTAATCGATCGAGATTCGGATCAGTTTTTTCCTCAAAGTTCAATCCCAAGACTCTTTGATGATGACGTTGATGATGATAATCTTTCAATTGAGATCCAATTGACCATTGATGATTCAAATCAAGCAACTCCCGATTGACCGAAATCCAAGTATTAAGACCGTTCAGAGTGGGTTTTTGTTGATCGGTTAAAGTCAAACTTGATTTATCTGAAATGAATCAAGAAGTTTAAGTTTCAAAGTCAATTGAATGATTTTTAACAGTTTGACTTTGATAGTTTAGTTCAGTTCAGTTTAGTTAATGAAGTGATTTACTTAGGACATAGATTTGGTGATGAGAGATTGAATCGGTTGAGAATGATCGATTGAGGTAAGATTCAATTTGTTGAACGGTTCTGATTCGACTGTTGTACATAGTCGAACATCACAGAGTGTGAGCTGTTTGAGTGAGGTTACATTTTGTAAATTGGATGGCTGATGAAAATGAAACTCTTCTTGATTGATATGAGCGCTTGGACCCGAGTTCAGCAGTTGAATATGAATCAGATGGACCGAAGGACCCCGTACTTTTGATCGACGGTAAAATAGACCGAAATGCTGAGCCAATCAGTCATTCATACTTCTTATCCAATCTTATCAAAAATTCTCCCATGTTGTTGTTTTTTTCATTCCCCATAAAGTCAATCTTAATCTGTTGCGCAAGTGGTGTGTTTGATTTCAATCAAGATCTCTTTGAATTCCTCCTCCTCATCATCATCATCAGAGAATATATGATGAATAGCTTTAATCTTTCTTCCTAAACATTCAATTCCTACATCACCTTCTTCCATAGATAGATTTCAGAAAAACCCAAGTAAGATGTTTAAGATGATGAAATGAATCTAAACCATGAATCACTCTTATTCGAACCTAACTTCTATCTGAACACCATCAAATCCAAAAAAAGATCCATTCTGATGATAGGATTGGATTTATGAAGTTTGACTGATTGTAGGGAAAGAAGTGAATGAGTTTTGGAAATGAAAAGTGTTTGATTGAGTGGAATAAGACTCTACTAGTTCACTTCACTTCATCTCCTCTCATTCTCACAGGCACAAAACCTTTCTGATTGAAAGAAATGAACCTCAAAGAAAGAAAGGAAGAAAGAGTAAAGACCTGAGATGGGATTCTGTTCCTGAATGAAATCAAAGAAATGAACACAAAGTTCTCTTCAAACTTCACTTCACTTCACTTCATTCCACTTCTCATCCTCATTTTCATCTCCAACAAACCAACTTGAATTCTTTTTTCCCTTTTTGCTTCACCTCAACATGTTTACCACTAAATTGAACTCAATCAATTCCAATTCCACTTTCAATCAAAATGAAACTGATCTAATCACTCATCATCATTCAAAAAGAAATGCTCAATACTTTACTTCAAATGATCTCAAACTCATTTCAAAGCATTCCAACCTTACTGAAATCTCAACTCCAACACTCACTTATCATTCAAAACCATTAATCCAATTCCCAACTTCAACAATCATTAAGGATGATCTACCCAATCAAAAACTCAAGATATCTAAGAATCATCATCAGATGGATCTTAATCATCAACAACTTCAACTTCCTTTACTACAAACTCAATTAGATTCTGCAATGAGTTGTGAAGTTTTAGATTCAGTTGGAACTTCATTTGAATTTAGTCAATTAATTCATAGAACCTTTCCTACGGTGGTAATCTTCATTAGGAACTTTAGGTCATTCTTCATTCTACTCTCTCTTTCAAATCCTCCCCTTCAACTCATCTTTTCAGCCAATCTTTTCAATACATTTAATGCTTGAATTCTTTTTCTTGCTTTCTTTCTTTCTTTAAAACAGATGTGCTTTTTGTCAAGCTTACATTAAACATCTTTCTTTGATTGCAAATGAACGTCAAGAGTATGAAGTCATCAAATCTTCTGGTATCAAAGTTCTCATCATCGGTTTAGGTAGTCATTCAATGATTGGAAAATACCGAGGTATGTGTGTTTTTGTTTTCAAACTCCAACTTTTCTTGGCTGGATCAATCTCATCATCTTCATCATCATCTAAATCAAACAAACTCCTTCTAATGAATTCATTTTTGATCTTTCTCTAGCACTCTTTCCATGTCCTTATCCAATTTATACAGATCCATCTGAATCTAATAAACTATATCATGCACTCGGAATGAGTAAGAGAAGTATCGAGAGTGGACCTGAATCGTTTAAAGGAGATTATCTAGAATCCATGTCAACCTTTGAATTAATCTCATATGGGATCAAGGTATGTCATTTGATTTTGATCAAGTCAAGTCAAGATGGTGTGTTTGTTTGTGTGTGAAGTCTGATTGGATTTCCTTTATGATCCCGTCGGTTCATCAAATAGAATTCCTTAAAATTACCAGCCTTAAAGTCTCCAGGTGATTTAAAACAATTAGGTAAGTTTCCTTTCCTTTTCTTTCTTTCTTTCTTTCGATTCCTTCCATCTAAAATCATCCTCAGTTAATCCCATCCCATCCTCACTCACCTGGTTTTTCTTTCTTTCTCTCTTTCTCTCTAATTTCAATCGAATCTTTCCATCCAAACCTTAATGAAAAAAAAAAACAAGGTGGAGAACTCATCTTTGAACCAGTTCCGATCCAGAAATCTTCAAGAGTTCCCATCAAATTCAAACCCTTTGAATTCCAAACATTACATCCACTTTTACCATCCAATCAAACTCTCTTAAAGACTTCTTCTTCTTCTTCGACGACGACGACTACTGCTGTTTCAAACCATCATAGGAATGCTCAAGTGAATTTATCTACAGATCGGTCTTTGATTTATTCGGGTTCGTCTACTTTACCTTTTTCGAAATCGATTTCATCGAAGTCGAATTCGAATTCGAAATCATCGGTTAAGATTCATTGTAGATTTGTTCATCGAATGAAGTAAGTCATCCTCTGAGTTTTTTTGATCTGATCCGGTTCAAAATAAAGTAAAAGACTCAAAAGACTCATGAGTTTGGGTTTTTTTCGTTTGAATTTTGTGATTTGATTTCAGTTTCACAAGAGATCATTTATCATTGTATGATTTGTTTGGTAAAGCAGGGATCAGACTTGAATCAAACCCCAAGAAAACTTTACACTGGATTTAATCTCTCTCTTTCTCTCTTTCTCTTCACATCTTTTCTGTTCTTGAATTCCTATTCTCTTGAATTCCAATCAACTCCTTTCTTACTCTTTTTTCTCATCTCACTTTGTTTTCTTTTTCTTCTTCTTGGTCACTAGTTATACCTTAATTCTTATCTCTTTCATTTTGAATTTGAATTTCATTTCGATCAAAATTCGATCCCTCATCCTTTTTTTCTCTTCACTTTGTTTTTCTTTCTTCAAATCTTTTGACTCATCTTTCATCTCATTCAGCTTTTAGTCAATTATGTTTTTTTTTCAGAAATTTTCAACCACCAGTTTTGTTAGTTTTTGGGTAAAGTGATTTGAAAAAGTATACTTGTACATATTTATCTTCTTCTGAGTCATATAAAATCAACCAAGAGCTTTTTCATTCTATGAAACCAAAAAACTCTTTCTTACTCCAAGAGTTTGATCCAAGAACTCAATTAGACCTCCGACCACCATCATCTCTTTTCACAAACCTCAAATCTCACCAATTCACGCTTCATTCTTACCATTGAAACTTCAAAATCAGACTAATCTTCAATCTGAAAATCAAAATCACAAAAACTTCATTTGATTTAAATCAAAGGTTAAGGATCGAAGTAGATGATTGAATCCCATCAAAGATACATGTTCCTGATAAAGGAATATATTGAAGTGAGATCAATTTAATCGATTCCTGTGCCACAATGCCTCCGATCAAAGCCGAAATCTGAGGTAATTCAGATCCACCTGCTCTTACCCTAAGATGTTATTTTTTCAAAACCCAAAAAACCCATTGAAATCAGTTTCCAACTCCTTTTTTTCTTTCGTTCCTTTTTTCCTTCAAAATCGGATTTCTTTCGAATCTTTTCTCTCCAAACACTTACACTTCTCCCATCGATTCCATCAAAGGTTTAGGTAAACCTCCTTCAACTATCTCTAGACCACCTCCGAAGCCTTCAAGGATTTCCTTGGCGATCGATTCCATTCGGATTTGATCTGATTTGATCTCACTCGCAATCGAACCGGGATGACGATGATGTGTTTGACGAAAGCGAGCGGAGGAACGAAGGGCAAGATACCATGAAGCAGGTCTCTGTTCTGTACTTGAATCGGATTCGGATTCTGATTTAAGGAGTGAGACTTGATAAACCGATTCGTTTCTCAGTCAAGAGTCAAAGATGAAGAGATCAAGAGATCAGAAGGGTTTTGAAAAAGGCAAACTGACCTAAACCCTTTGGTTCACTTCTCTCTTCTGCAAGTGATCGACCCCGAATGAGTTTAAGAAATGCACTATGTTTGACAAAGGTGTGAAGGATCTCATCCGAAAAGCTCGGAGGATCGATGAAAGGTACGAGTTGAGAATGTTGATCTAAGATCACTCGAAGGATCTCTTTAAACTCTAAGAACTCTTCTTGAGCTTTTTCTCGATAGATCGTTTGAAGGTTCACATAACTCTTCGTATCAGCCTTCATATCTGGTAAGACTCCAGTTAAAGGTAGTAGTAAACGATTATCATTCGGTTTACGATGTACGAATTCACGAAGGGTACGAACTAAGATCCAAAAGGGTGTTGAACGGGTGGATAAGGTTGTACAAGATGAATCTAAGAATAAAGACTGAATCGAATCGGGTACCTGGATGAATTTTCCATGACCAAGTTAGACTATGAAGAGCGAAGGAATGAGGTAGGAATGAGTAAGATGAAGAACGGACGAGGGTAGGTCTACAAGCTTTCCAAATCATGCCAACTGCTTCATCAAAATTCTCTTCATCCGCATTCCTTTTCTCAGCTTGAATGAGTTTTTTAAGTTCATCACGTTCAGCCGATGTTTTGGGAAGTTGACCATCATGCTTTTCTCTCAATGGATCATGAATCAATTTGAAGAGTAAGAGAATGATGATCGAGTTGATTGAGAGACTTACTGTACTTTTAAACACTTCTAGGAAATGAATCATGATCACCACAGCTGGAATATGACTATGTTCATGATTATCCATCTTTTGAAAGTCAAAGGAGTGAACAAATTCAAGTAAGGTAGGAAATGGACAATCTAATCGAAGATCAACATAAGAATCTGGATGTGTCTCGATCACTCTCTTCCACAGAGTTTTCAATTGAAGAGTAGGATAAACAGGGTAAGTTAAAAGCGTGTTAAAATGAAGTGATCGAATCAATCCGTCAGGAAATCATAAAGGAGTGAAAACTACATACGTCCTAATTCTTTGACTTGAACCCTTATAGAACCTAAAAAACCACACGTTTGAACGAGGATGAGATGAAGATTATCTTTCCAACATCTTTCTGCTAATTCGTTTTCATCCTCCTCTTCAAGTCCAACCCCAATAATAATCGAACTAGATTTGAACCTATCTTCTTCTAATCCTTGATCTGATCGTCTTACAAACTTCATTAAATCCATTTGAATCGCATTAGATTTCACATCAGGATTTAATTCAGATAAGAATTTAGACAGTTCCTTTGCTCGATTCTTTCCTAAACTCGATTCTTCTAAAAAGAAATTATGACCTAAATCGATTTCCGAGACCGAAGTGGAATCGAAGATTGAAAATGAACCTAAACCGGGTAAGACTAAGTTTTTTAGAATTTGAGATGAAGTGGCCGTTCCAGGTCCGATGATTAATGAAGCTCGTTCCAAAGCTGATTGACCTGAAGATGCCCAAAGTCTGGAAGATGGGGAAATCAAGTGTTAAAAGGGTTTTTTTTTTTCACATGAACTTTGCCTCAGTGTGAACTGATTTGCTCTACCTACCTGAGTTGTCGATCATAACTAAATTGATTAGGGAAAAAAAAGAAGATCAAGTTTGATGAGAATAGATCAAGTGAACTTGGTTTAGAAAGTAAAGAAGGGTTCATCAACTGACCGTTGAGTTTTTGCATCAGGACTTTGATCAAATCAATCAAGGAATGGTTCAAAACAATTCAATCATCGGTCTCATTCATTTAAACTCAGATCGGATTGAAGACTTATGAAAACCTACCGATCACGATTCGAGACGGGTAAGATAGGCGCAACATCTTCCAAAGTCACTTTAGCTTCTGACATTCTCTGCTTTGATTTTTTCTTTTCTTTGATGAATGTTTCGCGTTGTTGTAAATCGAATCAAGAGTTGTGATGAAGGATTTCAAGTTGAGTTTGATGTGATTTGGTATAAATTTTGAATTTCACTTTCCTTGGAAATAACTCGAATCAGTGAACTGTACAGCTCGGGTATTTGGAGATCTCAATGCATAAAACCAAAACTGTCAAACATAACATCACTTTCAAGAAAAGTTAAGATCTAAAGTTTAATTAGAATAACGAATCCAATGGCTCAGACTGCTGATTGAAATTGTGCTTGAAAGACTCAAGTCAGATTATGAAGAGATTGTTAGAGAAAAATAAAGAGATCTTGAAATATCTAACATCCTGTTTTTTTGGTACAACTATGAAAGAGGTCTGATTGCTTAGATCACTTGAAAAAAAGAAATTCAAATGATGAACTTGAAGATCAAGAATTCTTAGGCCCCGTTTGGTATAGCGTACACTGTTTATAAATGCGTTACAGAATAATAGATTATACAATTGTGTAATAGATTATTCCGGATAATTTGAAAGCTGGTCGAGGGCAGCTTTCAAAAAATCGAATTATTGGCCTGATTAATGTATTATTTAACGTGAAAAACATTTTAAAAAGAGGGGCAAACTGTATACCAAACGGGAAATTTTGAAAATGCGAAAAATAGATTATTTTCAAAAAATAATCTATTTTGCCCCGCTTTTGTAAGCCATACCAAACGGGGCCTTAGTGATTTGTTCAATATATTCTTGAGAAAGATTTTAGGTATTTGACTATTTGGTGTAAGAGTCACAATTCTAGTCATTTGCAGAACACAAATGATTCTGATTGGTTAAAAACTGGGATAGATATATTAAGATGAAAATCAAGACAAGATAAAAGATCAGTTTGTTTTGTATGCTTCAATGGATCACTCTTGTTGAGCAATCTATACCAAAGATACTCTCAAAGAGCAAAAGAAGATGAAGGAAGCTTTAAATTCCCATCCTCAGGGCCAGAATGTACCGCTTGAAGGCCCGAGGGCCAATGATAGGTTCACGGGGCCAGACTAAGATTGAACCCGGATGAGGCATGGATTGGTACCGTGAATGAGGTTTAGCAAGAAGAAGGAAAAGAAAAAAGCCAAGAAAAACACACAAGAAAGACGATCGAAGAAGGAATCAAAGAAGAAAAAACAAAACATCCAAAAAAAAACCAACCTACGATGAAGGAAACTCCAACAAAAGAAAGAAATTCAAATCTAATTCGAATCTTTGGAACGTCAATCCTTCATCAAATTAAATTGAGTCAAATCTTAGTCATCGGTGCTGGAGGGATTGGTTGTGAATTATTAAAGAATTTAGTTTGTAGTTCATTTGAAAATATTACAATTGTAAGGTATTTTTTTTTTCTGTTTGCAAGCAATTCAAACGAATACACAAGAAGAATCAAAGAAAATCGAATGATGAATTTTAAAAGATTTGATTGGTTTTTTTTTTCTTAAGATTGATTTAGATACGATTGATACTTCGAATTTAAATCGTCAATTCTTATTTCAAAAACGTCATGTTAAAAGACCCAAATCGATCGTAAGTGATCTCTAAGACTCATTCTAAACCCATGTAAAATAAAATAAACCCTTGATCCTATCTTGATAATCTAAAAAATCTCCACTGTTTGCCTTTTCTATAGGTAGCTAGAGAAACCGCTTCGAATTTTAATCCATCAGTAAAGATCAAAGCCATTCAAGCAAATATCTTAAATCCAGAATATTCTACCATCAGTTTTTATAAATCATTTGATTTAGTTTTGAATGCATTAGATAATTTAACAGCTAGAAGACATGTGAATAAGTTTTGTGTAGCTGCAAATGTACCATTGATCGAAAGTGGTACAGCTGGTTATACTGGTCAAGTTCAACCTATCGTAAATGTAAGTGATTTCTTCATTTTCATTCATCTCTTTGCTTTTCTCAATGCACTTTTTTTTTACTTTTTTTGGTTTTGTTTGGATTTTTCAAAAGAGACAAATGGAATGTTATGATTGTCAACCTAAACCGACACCTAAAACTTTTCCAGTTTGTACGATCAGATCAACTCCTTCTACACCTATTCATTGTATAGTTTGGGCTAAAGATTATCTATTTAAGTAAGTGAATCTCTATGGTTGAGAGAATCGAATAAATAAGGAGAAGAAAGAGAAGATTAGGTTCATGGATGTTGATGATGGTAAATTTTTTTTTGGATAGTCAATTGTTTGGAGCTGATGAAGAGAATGAAGGGAATGAATTAGATGAAGCATTGAAGAATGGAGAAAGTGGTAAAGTAGTTTTAAAAAATTAGGTTGAAAATCCTTCAGACTAACTCATTTCTTTTTTCTTCTTCTCATTTTTCGTTTGATGATGATGATATATGGAATCGAATTTTTTTGTTTGAAACCGATTAGCGAAAGAATTAGAAAAGTTGAGACTCGAAAGTCAAGAAATGAAAGAGATTAAAAAGATTGGATTATCTAAAGCTGAATCAGTTTCCAAAATCTTTGAAAAAGTTTTTCATCAAGATATTCAAAGATTATTAAAGATGTGGACAAGGACTGATGAACAAAATAAACCGAATCCATTAGACTTTCATCAATTAGAACATCAATCTAAACCACTTGAACTTCAAATCGATCGGATCTCTAAATCTTCAAATGGATTGAAAGATCAACAAGTATTGGATTTGTTGGATTCCTTTAAATTGTTTGGTTCTAGGTAAGGGTTTCTTTTTAAGTCTTTTTAAGTAAAGATTGTTTAGAGATTTGGTTCACTGATTTTCCTTTGATTAGTCTTATTAAACTTGGTAAACGAATGGAATCGAGTTCAGATAATGAAACCTTAACATGGGATAAAGATGATGATGATGCATTAGATTTCGTTACAGCTGCTGCTAATCTTAGAGCTCATGTCTTTGGAATTCCTCTTAAAACACGCTTTGAAGTCAAAGGTCAGTCATTTTGATCCTTTTAAGATAAACGATCTTTTTTGACTGATTTTTTGGTTGGGGTCATTTAAATTTATCGTGTTAATTAGAAATGGCCGGAAACATTGTAAGAGTTTCTTTCAAGATCTATATCATGAATTATTCATTCTAAATTTCAATAACTGATTTTTGTGTTGATGGTTTTGAATTGAAATGATTAAAACAAGATTCCAGCCATAGCGACCACCAATTCAGCCATCTCTGCATTAATGATTTTTCAAGCTATTCAAATCTTAACTAAAAATTCGAATTTAATCCAATCCAGTAGACCATGGTATACAAGAACAACAGATCGATTAATCTTATCAGGTTCAATAGATGAACCTAATCCGAAATGTTCAGTTTGTTCAATGATTTATGTAAGAGTTCAAGTTTTAAAAGATTGTACATTGAAACATTTTCTTGAAGAAGTTTTGGAAAAGATTGAAGATCGAATTGAAATTGAAAATTTAATGATCCAAGAAGGTGATCGATTAATTTTAGATCCGGATTTTTTAGATAATTTAAATTCAAATTTAATTCAACTTGGATTCTTTAATGATCCGAACGATGAAAATGAAGATCAAAATCAACTTGATTCGAAATTTTTGGTGATGACTGATGAAGATGAAGAATTTGTACCGATTTCATTTATTTTGGAAAGGTATTTATCAACTCTTTTCTTTAAAAAAAGAATTGTATCTTTCAAGATAATGATACTAAAGTTTTTTGTTTTGGAATGGTTTTGTAGTGTTAGTCAAGAAGAAGAAATCGAAATGAGAAAATTAGAAAAGAAAATCAAATCGATCGAAGGTTTACCACTTCGAATGAAAAAGAGACCCAAAGTGATTGAAATGAAAGAAGAAGAAGAAGAAGATGATGAGATTGAACTGACAGGTAAAGTGATGAAACCTAATGGTAATAAAAAACGTATTGAAGAAGTGTTAATTGAAGAAGAAGAGAAAGAAGGTGAAAGAGAAAAGAAAAGAAGAAAGATTGAAGTGATGATTGATCTTGATGAAGATGAGATCATTGAAATTGAAAAGATCAATCAAGGTGAAGAGAAATGAAGGAAAGATGGGTTAATGAATCGATTGAGTTTTGGTTTAGATAATTTGAATTCTTTTGAAATAGGTTTTTTTTTGTCAAACTTTTGTTGTTGAGTATTAATTGTTTTCTTTGATGAAGCTTGATATTTTATCTTAATGGAATTTGTTAATTTTTAGAAAGTTGAGTATTTACAAATCTATGAAAGATTTGAATGAAAATGTAGGAAATTGTAATCAAGTTTTGTTCAGATTCAACTCTGACATTGAACAGGATAATTGATTTAATCAATCAACAGTTGAAAGTTTATACATCTAGTGGATAGTCTCAAAGGATGAACCCTGACATCTTTCTCCAAATTCAACATTTTTGAACATCTAAACCAACTTTTATCAACTTCGGCTGGCATTGGTTTTTGGATCCTCAGAATCTTAGATTTCGAGTGATCTTTATAAAAACCGATTCCAGTCCATCAGATCGAGTTTCACTCAATCAACAAATCAACATGATTTTCTTTGTTCATTTCATCAATCATTTTAAAGATAAGTTATCAAACACAAAACACAACCATCACATGGGTGATTTTCTTTTTGTCAAATTCTCATTTGGATGAAGATTGAATCAAATTTGAAAGGTTTGATTCGATTTCTTCATAAGATTTAAATGAATTCAAACCTAATCTTTTCTCTACCCCATTTTCTATTGGTCAGACAAAAAAAGAAAACACGATTGATTGAATAAGCATCAGATAAGAATACTTGAAGATATGGAATGAGAAGAAGAAGAAGAAGATTGACCTAATCTGATAAACAATCTAGGTTCGCTAATTGAATTTAAGGGTCTGATTAAGATAGGTAAAGTTGGATTTGATGATTTAAGTTTTGGATAAGATTGTTTAATGAAATCATTCATCGGTTTGAAATTTGAATCGAATTGAAATCTGTTTTGATTGAAAGAAGAACAGAAACCGCCCCGCCCCCCAAAAGAAAAAAGGGATTTTTGGTGAGTGATGGATTGGGTTTGGGAAGAGAATGAGAATGGATGGATGGATTTACCTGATTTCTTTGATTGATTTGGGTAATTGATTTCTTAGGATTGATGTCATGTTCTTCTTTGGATTGGTTTTTGATGATTTACTTGAATGATGATGAGATTGGGTTGGTTTGAGTCAGTGAGATTGTCTATCTGATGCTGATGATGATCTAATCAATCCAGAAAGTGGGCCAGCGAGAGAGAATCGGGTTGAACTGATCACACCTTCCATGGGATTTCACAGCTGTTACATTACACCGCATCACATAGTCTTGACATACATTGCGAAGTGTAAAGCCATACTATCTCTTTCTGTAAATCGTAAAATGGTTTCAAGTTTTTTTTTTGGCTTCAACTTCCAATCAAATCAAAATGTCACCACCTTCTGCACTCACAGATTCATCAAGACAACCCATCCCATCCACTTCTTCAAACCTTTTAGCTCCACCTCCTTCACAATCATCATTTCAAACACTTCTGAGAGAAGAAACCTTTCGAAACCCTTCGAAACGGACCACTGGAAATCCTGCGATTCATAAACTTGTTGCGCCTCATATCGAAAGTTTCAATTCACTCTTTGAAGCTCCAGATGGTTCTCCTGGTTTACTTACCTTGGGAGTAGCTGATATTCCATCAAAGGTGGTCTTTGATTCTCCTACAGATCATGAAGACAAACCTCGGAATAGGTTAGAATGTTAGTCAATCAATCCAAAACCCTCATTTTAGAAATTCCAATCAAAGTTAATTTATAATGGATTTTTCTTTTGATTCTTTTTAGTTAAAATTGTAGAAGTTTTAGTCTCAAATCCCTTGGCTATTGAAAAAGGAACCAATCGAGATCGAATTTATCCATCAGAGGTAGAATACTTGAGATTTTAATTTACACGGCCAGAAAAAAAAATACTCAACAATATTCACAATTGATGTTTTGCATTTTTCTTTTATTTAGGCTCGTGAACGTATGGCTACATATGCGGGTAAAATTTCTGCCAAAATTAGTTGGTCACTTAATAATGGGCCTCCAAATTATGAACATCGAGAATTTGGTCAATTACCGATCATGATCAAGGTAAGTTGGACTTTTCAGGATTGATAGATGAAATCATATAAAACTGATCAAATCAAATGATCCTAGTCAGAGAAATGTAATTTGAAACACATGACACCTCGACAACTCATCGATCATCATGAAGAATCAGAAGAGATGGGAGGTTATTTTCTGGTCAATGGAAACGAACGTCTCATTCGTTTTCTCATCGTCCCCAGACGTAATCATGCCATCGCACTCATTCGACCTTCGTTTTCTAATCGTGGTAATTTCTACACACCTTATGCTTGTCAAATGAGATGTGTTCGACCTGATCAATCTAGTCAAACCAACACCTTACATTACCTATCCAATGGAAATGTGACCTTTCGATTCAGTTGGCGAAAGAATGAATACTTGATACCTGTGGTGATGCTCTTGAAAGCCTTGATCGGTGCAAGCGATCAAGAAATCTTTGCTGGTTTGGCTCAGAATGCAGTGGATGATACGTTTCGTACAGATCGGATCGAGTTACTTCTTCGAAGTTTTAAAAATTATCATCTTCCAACTTCAGCACTTTGTTTACACTTTCTGGGTAACAAATTTCGAATCGTTTTAAATTGTTCCGAAGATTGGAGCGATGAAAGGGTGGGTCGGTTTTTATTGAATCGAGTCGTACTCGTACACCTGAATAATGCTACAAGCAAATACCGTCTTTTACTGTATGTGACAAATTCGCTTGAAGACTCAAAATGAATGCTGAAGTTATATGCTGAGTCATGTTTTCTTGTTCAGATTTATGATTCAAAAGCTCTATGCTTTGGTCGGAGGCGAGTGCTGCTCAGATAATCCTGATTCACCTCAACATCAAGAAATCCTTATGCCAGGTCACTTACTCTCATCAATTCTAAAGGAACGATTTGAGGAATATATAGGAGGGATTCGTAATCAAATGGCTAGTGATGTGCGAAGAGGACTCACTAACGTTAACTTTCGTGATCCGAAATACGTTCAAAAGACAATGGCTCGAGTAGATTGTGATGCAGGCAAACGGATCACGTATTTTCTGGCTACTGGTAATCTAGTTTCACCCTCTGGTTTAGATTTACAGCAAACTAGTGGGTTTACCTTGATTGCGGAAAAATTGAATTTCTATCGGTATATTTCACATTTCAGATGTGTACATCGTGGTGCATTCTTTGTGAGTTGATAAATTTGAATATTCTTAACATTGATCGAATCTATTAAAGCAAAGTGGTGACGCTCTCTTCAGGCTGAGTTGAAAACGACAACCGTTCGAAAATTGTTACCTGAAGCTTGGGGATTTCTCTGTCCTGTACACACACCTGATGGGTCTCCGTGTGGATTGTTAAATCACTTTGCTCATCAATGTCAAATTCTCAGTGCTCCCTCACCGGCTTCTCATGTCCCAGCTTTATTAACGTCGCTTGGGATGAGTCAGCCTTTCGATTCATCAGTAGATGTGAAGAATCATGTTTGTGTTCAACTCGATGGTGAAGTGATTGGTTGGGCATCATTATCGTTATGTTTCAAAATGGCAACTGCTTTACGATTATGGAAGACAGAGGGCTTAGAGAAGATTCCACCTGGCCTAGAAGTTGGATTCGTACCTCGAGTCACCGGAGGACAATATCCTGGACTTTTCCTCTTTTCCACACCTGCTCGTATGATGCGACCCGTTCAACTGATCTCGAATAACAAGACAGAACTCATCGGGCCTTTTGAGCAAGTCTACCTTGACATTGCTTGTACAGAATCCGAAATCGAACATGGCATCAGTACCCATGTGGAGATTTCACCGACTCATATGTTATCTCTTTTAGCCAATCTTACCCCGTTTTCGGATTTCAATCAATCTCCACGTAACATGTATCAATGTCAGATGAGTAAACAAACTATGGGCACTCCATCTTCGGCATTCAATCATCGAACGGATAATAAACTTTACCGACTCCAAACTGGTCAAACACCGATCGTACGACCTGCTTTACATGATCATTATCATATGGATCATTTCCCTAATGGTACGAATGCAGTTGTAGCCGTCATTTCCTATACTGGATATGATATGGAAGATGCGATGATCTTGAACAAATCAGGACATGAAAGAGGATTTGGACATGGGACGATCTATAAATCACAGATCGTCGATTTACAACCTGATAGAGGACGTGGTTCATCTGAACGACATTTCGGATTAGGAGATGATCATAAGACGAATGAAAAGATGATACAACACCTAGGAACGGATGGGATTGCGATGATTGGTTCTAGATTGAAACGTGGAGATCCATTATGTGCATTTGTCGATCGAGTGACGGGTAGAGGTGGATGGGAAAAATATAAAGGAGATGAAGAAGCATTTGTAGAAGAGATCCGATTGATTGGTAAGTGATGATTTGATTGAATGCTGAAGTAGTAGTGAACTAAAAGTAAGGGTTGAAATGAATGAAACAGGTAATGATTCGAGTACGAATGAATGTACGAAGATTCATTTTAAATTACGAATACCTAGATCGCCGGTGATTGGAGATAAGTTTTCATCACGACATGGACAAAAAGGAGTGTGTTCACAAAAATGGCCATCGGTGGATATGCCCTTTAGTGAATCGGGCATGCAACCGGATGTGATCATCAATCCACATGCCTTTCCATCTCGAATGACGATTGGAATGTTTGTTGAAAGTTTAGCCGGTAAAGCAGGTGCGATGCAAGGAATTGCTCAAGATGCCACTCCATTTAGGTGAGTTTGATTTGAATTTTAAGCGAAACCAAAGAAAGAAAAACAAAAGCAGGTGGACATGTTGATTGGAGAGATCGGAAGGACTGAAGTTTGAAAGGTTTTGAGTTTAGGTTTAATGAGAAGGAGACTCCATCTGAATACTTTGGACATCAACTTTTGAAATCGGGATTTAATTATCATGGAAATGAAGCGATGTATAGTGGGATCACGGGAGAAGAATTCAAGACGGATATTTATATCGGGATTGTTTATTATCAAAGATTGAGACATATGGTAGGAGATAAATGGCAAGTGAGAACGACTGGACAAGTTGAGAAGACGACACATCAACCTATCAAGGTGAGTGAAGATTCTTTCGAATCCTGATGATGACTGAAGTAGAAAACGGATTGATGTGGGTTTGTGATTTTCTCGAAACTTTGATCAGGGTCGAAAACGAGGAGGAGGGATTCGATTTGGCGAGATGGAACGAGATGCATTATTAGCACATGGAACGTCATTTTTATTACAAGATCGGTTGATGAATTGTTCGGATTATTCGACGGCATGGATTTGTCGAAAGTGTGGGATTTTAAGTTCGATTGGATATGAGAATGAGATGGAAGATGAAGAGATGAGATTGGGAGAAGAAGGAAAGATCGGAGAGATTGAAGTTGAATTGAAGAAGTTTAAGATGGTGAATGGACCGAAAGGTGAGTATTGTAGGTTTTGTAGAAGTCAACATCATCATCATCAAGAAGAAGAAGAAGGGGGGATGATGGGATTGAATGGAGTTGGGATTGAACTTGAAGAAGTGGTGAGAAGATCTGAAAGTCAAATGGATGTAATTGAGATTCCATTTGTGAGTTCAAGAAGAGATTTGAAAATGAAGTTTGAATTTTTTTTTTGGGGGGGGGGTGATGATGATTTTTTTTTTAAAATTTATTTTTTGATTTGATTCATCTGCTTTCTTTTTTAGGTTTTTCGATATTTAATTGCTGAATTGATGGCTATGGGAATTAAGTAAGAAATCAAGTTTTTCTCTTTTTTTTGGTTTGAGATTCAAAAGGATTTTCTGATTGATTGAATATTATTTTTTTTCATTTTTTTAGAATTGCATTGAAAGTGGAAACATCAGGGTAAGAGAATTAAAGGAAGAAAGAATTGGTTTTGGAATTTGAAGAAGAAGAAAAAAAAGAGGTTGGTTTGAGAGAAAAATGAGACTGGATGATTTGGAAAAGAAATTGATGGATATGGATTTTGAATTGATGAAAAGATGGATGAATGAATGAATGAATGAAAAAAAAGATTTTATTTTTTTTTGTGATTTTTTTTTTGATCCAAGAATGAGGTTGGTTTTGAAAAATTCTTTGATGGAATTGATTTTAGATTTCTAGTTTTTTTTTCATTTTATTTGTGATTGATAGATATATAAATATATTTGGATTTAGGAAAAGAAATAAGGAAAAAATTAAATGAGGGTTCTTAAAACTTTTTGAAAGGTTGTTTTAGATTTTTTTTTGAAAGATTGATTGGTTATGTCAACTTATTTGGATTAAGTAGATTAGATTACTTTGATGTGAATCTAAGAAAAGGTTTGGGTTGCTCAATTTATTTTGAAGTGTATCATCAGATAGGTTGGAGGTTGACCAGGATAGTTTACAGGTTTGAAGAGTGAAATCTGAAGAGAGATTGTTGTTGGTGACCATTTGATTGTGCAGTGAGACCGAATCGAGAAGGGTGAGTGGTGAATTTGAAATTTGGTTTTTGAAAATAAATTGAAATACAAATTCAAACAAAACTCAAAAAACGATTTTGAAGGAAACCATTTGAAGTTGATAAATAAAAGAATCCCCAAAAGAAAGTCAAATCAATCAATCATTCGATCAGAACAACATGAGTTCATTCCTAGGAGGCATCTCATCTCAAGTTTGGCAAACTTTACTAGTTAAGATTGCCTTTCATCTTATCTCATTTGATAATCATCTGACTGATCATCCTTTTCTTTTGATATCATAGGTTTTAGCTTTACCTCTTCTTTATCGTTCCTTACCCAAACTCAAATCAATCTACTCACGTCTTCGTTATGGAACCACTTCTTCAAATCAAACTCAAACTCAAGCTTCAATGGACCGGCTTTCAATCTCAGAACAATTTAACAAATTAGGATTCATTCGTTGGATCTCACTCGCGATTCTCTACATCATCATCATCTTGAGATGTACAACTTTCAATCCAGCGAAAGAGAACCCATTCACGATCACCGGTTTACCCTTAAACACCCCATCAGTCTCACTCACAGCTGCACTCAATCGACATTATCGTTCCAAAGGTTTAAATGACACTCCCATCACTCAACAACGTTTACTTCAACGTCTCACTAGTCTTGATTCACGTTTGTTATATACCATTCTTGGACCTGATTCACTCTTGGATTGTCGTTGGTGTAATCCACCCTCGAAAGAATCAGATCATACAAACGATCATTTTAATTATCATTTACCTAGACTTGGATTTCAATATGGATCGATCTTGATCATCATCGGTCTGATCACCACTAATGCAAACTCGATCGAATCTAAACGAAGGATTTGGAGGTTTCGAATCTCCATGAGTTTAATCTTTGGATTGATCTTAGAATTGATGATGATCTTTATCTTTTTAAAATTACCATCCTTAGCGATGAATTTAAAAAACCAAAGTAGATTGATTAAAGAAAGACTTGATTTGATTCGATCTCTTTTCTTTTTGATCGGTTTGAGTCTTTCGAATGTGTCGGTGATGATCGAACGAAATGAATCGAATACAACCGCTTTAGCTAAACTTGGAATTCAAATCGGTTCGATCACTCATCAATTAGATATACTTACCAATCGACTTAGAGTAGCTTCACTTCAACGTAGTACTGTGATGCGAGATCCGGTTTATAGAAATCAAGTTGAGTGATTGAAAGGTTTTGGTTTAGGTTGATGAAGTTTTCTTTATAGTATTACATCTTACTGACTTTTCTTTTTGATGATTCTAAAATCATCAACCCACACTTTTGATTTTCAAACTTTTTTCGATAAACCCAACCCGACCCGACCCAAAACAAAAGAGTGATGAATTTTGGGAATATGCTGAAAATCAAGCTAAGATTGCAAGTAAAGATAAAGAAGTGAAGATGATTAAAACCAACTTAGGTCTTTCTACTAAATCGATTCAATCCAATTCGAATCGAGAAGAATTAAAAAAGTTTATCGAACTTAATTATCCGATTCCTACTTTAACTATATCAGATCCGGTTTTATGAAATCTGAAAACAAAGCATCAAAATCATTTGAAAACATTCAATTCAAACTTTGGTTTTCTTTTCTTTTCTTTTCTTTTCTGTTTTTTTTTTTTGGAAAAATTGAAATCAAAATTAAAAGTTCATTGATTGGTTTTTTGGGGGGTTTTCTTTTCTTTTCTTTCTCTTCTCTTCTCTCTCTTTGGTTTACATTCATCTTTTCATCCATCTTTTTTTTTCTTCTTCTTCTTCATGATTTTGTGTATATAGATTTATCTTTCTTCTTCTTCTTCTTCTCTCTTCTTATCTTTGGTTTTCTTTTTCCCCCCCCCAAAAAAAGATAAGCATTTTTTGTGTTTAAATCTCTCATTTTATCGTTCTTTACCTTTTTTTTTCTTCGTTTCCTTTTCTTCTTTATAAAATTTGTTTTTTTTTCTTCTTCTCTCTTTCACAATTGATTAAAGGAATTATATAGATCAAAGAATAAAGATTAAAAGATTAGTGAAGAGTTAAACTCAAGGTTATAATTCGTTGCTTTTTTTTACAATTAAGCGGTATACAAGTCAAATTATTTTATCGTAAGTACTAAGAGGGGTGTCAAGTCCAAAGAATCAAAACCAAAAAAAAAGTTTTCTATGGTGGCATGATCACTACTATAACATGATTAAAGTTTTTGTAGTATTTTGACTTGATCATTTCACCTATGACTTAAGAGCATCTCCTATTGTTTCGGTAAACGGCCTCGGTACGGTATATTTTACCGTACCGAGGGTCAAATCCCTCAATCGTGTCCAATATACCGATCGGTACCTACCGAGTCGGTATCTCCCTGTATCATACATGATATACCAATTCTACCGAATCTCAAGTTTACAGAGGCGGAAAATTTCCACGATAGTGGGAAAATTAGGTTTCTGTACATTTGATACGTACCGAGTTGATTTATTTCCAACGATAGTGGATTTCTACTATTCTGTATCGATTGATACTGTACCGATTCTGTACGTACAGAAAATTTACTCATAAATTTACTGAACCATAGGAGATGCTCTAAGGCAATTCAACCTTGGCTCAAAAAAATGGTGTAAAAGTTGATATAATTTGAACTTGAATTCAATGATGTAAGAATTTCAAATGAGTTAAAGAAAGATCTTCAGGTATGATCTGATCCTTTGGTTATTATAGGTCCTTCTCAAACTTTTGTTTTTTTTTGAAATAAAAAAATAATGAATTTCTAAACTACATTTTTTTTGGGTACATTCAGTTATGTTTTATTTCAAACCTTGAGTTGGATCTCCAAGAATAGGCTCCAGGAACTGCTTCCAACTTTTAATTAAACTTATCTAATTCCTGGAACTAAAAAAAACCTGAAGCCTCCTGTGTAAGTTACTTAAGTACCTGTACCCAAACCTTCATCATGTGGCTTGGTTTGCCTGCTGAGCTTCTTCCCACCGGTTCCCCATATGTATAACTCAACTGCTTAAGAACCAATCAAACTTTCTTATGCCAAATTCAGATGGACAACTCCCCTTCATCACCCATTCCTGGGTTACGCTCAGCCCCCCCAAACTCCACTTTGCAAACTCCAGGCCTGACCCGCACTTCTGACCCCAATCTGTCACCAAGCCCGTTTGGCGGTGTCATTTTGATCATCCCAAGTCCTCTAAGCCAAGGAAGTCCTCAGTACAATCCTCTAGCCCAAGGAAGTCCTCAGTACGGCCAACTCTCAACACCAGGATATTAGTTGGTCAACTTCCTCCCTGCCCCCCCAAACAACCTCAACTCGTCTGGCCAGCTCATCTTGACCAGTAGTCTGTTGATTTAATCAGACATCTCTCTGATATTGCCACAGTTGCATAACTGGCAGCCACCTGCAACTCAACCATCTCCAATGGTTGGGGTAAAGAAGAAACAAGGGTGACCCCAAAAGAAATGAGGATCCAGCACTCAATGTCACACCCGTCAAACGCACTCAGACAAAGTGTAAGGCCAAGCCAAAGGGGATGACTGACGCAAATACCCTGGTGGATCATAACGAATGTGAGGACCCGACCAATTTGAGCGCGTGCAAGAACAAGTCGTGGGTGAAAGATCTCAACTCCAAGGGAAAGGGAGCATGTGTATTGATCATTGAGTGGTTGGGTAAGCCAATCAACCCGGATTGACTCAATCAGGCAGAGAAGAAGCTTGATTTTAAAGATAAGATCAATTATAGCCTTTGGAAGGGTTGGGGTGGCCATCAAAGTAAGAAACAGGTGGGGGAGAAGGTATTGGAGTATTTGGAATAAAATGGATTGATGGGTTTTGATGGGAAAAGCATTGAGGGTCAGGGACATCAGGATTCCTTTCTTGTCTTCATTTTGGGAAGTGTCTTGACTAACAACACTGATTAGATTGCCAAAATGGAGGGGAAGTTTTGATCAACATACGACTTTACCAAAAACACTGGTGCTGGCCTTCTCAATAACACGTTAGAGGACGCACAGGTCGAGAAAGAGGCTGTGGGTTATGGGTCTGACAGTGAGGAATGGATGCAATTGAAGGACAATGTCAAATCGGAGTTTGATAGTGAGATGATCATTCTTGTGTACTTACCAATGATCAAATATAGTCTCTGTACTAACCTTACAACGTGATTCCAACCGCACAGAGAAATGAATCAAGATGTGCCCGTTCTACTTCAACCGCTTGGACCTGATCCAGTGTCGCAGCTCAACCGAGCCGGCACATTCATTCGCGGCCGGAGTTGGTGAAACTTTTGATCCCAATCTGCTTTTCCATAGTCAACCTCAGACCATAGGCTCACCCTTGTCTTCCTTCAACAATTTAGATTCCCGTCTTACAAACGCCTGGGCCAATTTTCACAACCCAGTCAAGGAGGACGGGGCAATTGTATTGGAGCCTGAGACCTTGACCCAGGCTTCAAGTTGGCGTTCATCAAACGCACCAAGCTCCAAGGTTGGCTTGGAGAAGATCATGGCACCCTTGCCTGGAGGTGATGGGAAGGGCACCAGCAAGAGTGGGTCTCAATTTAAGGAGGCTTTGAGAGGGTTGCCATCCAAAGCCAACCAAGAAGCAAAAGAGAAACGCAATGAAGAGTGCTGGAACATTGAAAAGGCAAACATGCAGAGGAGCATGCAGATTCAAGAGGAGTCTTTGTGGAATTCAGACAAGGTTTCTGTAGCCTTTGTGAAAGGGTTGAACGCCGGAGAAAAAAATTTCACCAACAAAGAACAACAAGAATTGTCCAGTCTTCAACTTCAAAAAGAACGACTCAAGGTTGCTCGATCAGCAGCTCTTTTGGCCAAGGAGACCGCCAAATCACAAGTCGCACTTGCTGATCTCTGAATGAAGTACACACAGGACTTTGTTAGTTTAGGGTTTCAAATTGCCAATTCTCAGTCAAAAGCTGAAGATGAGGTGAAGAAGATAGTCGGTATGTGTTTGAGGGGTATATCCGGGTATTGTGGTCTCTGGAACTGACACCGCGGGAATCAATAAGTTCAAAACCCGATTGAGCGAAATTGCGGTGTCCGAGTCCGCAATTCCGCTCAATCGCGGATCTAGTTCACATTACGTTCACATTACGTTCACAAGGTTTCCTCGAGCTTCCCTGCTAATCCTTTCTACATGTATATGTAAACGCAACACAACATACAAACTCAAAGGCCCCTTTCAGAGCATCAAGTCACAAGTGTCTTCTGATTATAGATACTCCTCTCCTCTCTCTTTACGCTTTCTATCACAAAACTTTCAATATGCCCCAAAAAGGATTGTCCCGCCTTCGAGAATGTTTGGCAAATCCAGATTTGATGACTGAGGCATCTGTAAATATAATGGAGTATGTAGAATTCCACAGGGTGAAGCATGACTAGTCGACCCAAGATTACAGCTCGAGGAAAACTTGTGAACCTAATGTGAACAAGTTGTGAACTAGATCCGCAATTGAGCGCAATTGTGGACTCGGACACCGCAATTTCGCTCAATCGGGTTTTGAACTTATTAATTCCCGCGGTGTGATCAATCTTATTTGGCTATACTTCTGTATACTAGATGCCTGCGCTGCAAGTGCAAGCAACAGTGCTTGATGTGCTTTGCATTCATCACACCAAGCCACTACAAGCCTGAATAGGCTCTCTTCAAACACTTTGTTGGTTACTTTTTGTTTTTTTGCTTGTTTTCCTCGCTTGTTTTTTTTTTTTGGCTTGTTTTCCTCACACAATATTAATGGAACAACTATTGTTGTGATTTCATTCAAAGAAAGTAGATACATTGCTTTATTTGTAGTTACAATGAATATTGAGTTGAATAAAAATAATATTTGAATAAAAATTGAATTGAACCTAGTCTGAAGATAATATCACAAACGTGAGGCACCAAAATCAGAAAAAACCCTGATTTGTAGCTGCTCATCCTCTGTTTCTAAACAAAGCAAGTACTCAGGTAAAGGCCTTTCATGAAACTCTTCTTCCTCAGCTATCTTTTCACAATTGGGGAGAGAATAAGGGAAAACGGTGATCTCCCTTTGTGAGATCAGAAAGTTGTGTAAGATGCATATAACAGTAAGAGAGGCATTGAGTCGTATTAGAGCGGCTTGATTGGAGGAAAGGATTTGACTTTCTTCCATTGAGTGAAATTGAAATTTTTTCATTCCATTGCAATGCTCAATGACAATTTGTACCATATCCAACAGGGTGTTGAATTCCATCTTATCAGAACTGAGAGCAACCCCGCCAACTCTCTTCCAAGCAGGCAGGACACAGGAGTTTGGTGTGTAGCCCAAATCCCCAATGAGATACTCCCCCTCAGAAAAGAAACGTTGTGGGTCGTTGAACAGCTAAACGTGAATGGATGGAACAATCAGAGAGTGTCAGTTCCTAATCTCACTTTTGAGAGATGGTGAGGACTTACACTGCTTGTGCGCATCACTCTCTGATCATGCACACTTCCACACCAGCCATGGCGGGCATACAAGATTTGACGTCGATGATTACAGATGATCATTGAATTGAAACCCTTGCGGGTGAAGTAATCCTCTTTGTCTTCTGGCGGCGCAAAAGCTAAGAGCATCACCACCAGGTCGTGTAAAAGACAAATTACAGCTTGTATTCACGTTGTGTGAGAAAATATCTGAGCCACCGGACCGTGTAAACAGCCAGTACGGGTTACACGCCGTTTATATCTTGACTGAGAGAGTATAGGAATCCACTCCGTGCAAATTCCCAAATAGCGCTCAAATGGGTTGTACCTATCATCCCAATCGCCATATCTGACCATCCAACAACAAAAGACCTCAAAAGACCCTATTGCTAGGCTAAATTGGGCATTTATTATGTTCAACTTTTGAGTCTTTACACGGCCTGGATTTTGTTGACTTCTGGGCAAATTCATCATACACAACATGACCTGTCAAATGGCCATTGTACAGCCAACCAAATGCAGATTTTTTACACGCCAACAGTGGTGATTCTCTAAAGGGATCAACGTCCCATCCACAAACCCAACACAACCCTTGAATATTGAGTTTTGGCCAATTTCGTCCTTTGTTTTAGCTTGTTTGGTGGCATTTGGTCATTGGACAAAGCAATGATTGCTATTAGACATCTCTTGGTAACATTGTGGACATTACCCTCTGAAGATGTACACCGGTTAGTTTCTGAAGTGAGACAAGTCCAAAAAGAGGAAATCAAACATACTTCCAACACCAAACATGTGTGCAATCAGGTACATGCTCCCTCCATTACCAGACAGCCCTAAGTTAGCCAGAGCAACAAGGAGCTGCAATTCAACCAGAGCCTGAGGGCAGGATGAATTGTTTGAAAAGATTGAATGAACCTCAACTAAATGAAGCAGGGCAAGATAGTTTGTCTTGCTCATCCTTGCCTATGTACGGATCCCCAATCGGGTCAGTAACCCAAAACTAGTTTCAAAGGGAAAGATATGTGTAGGTGCGACTTACTATCTTGACAAATACAACATCATGTGCTGTAATGATACACATAAACAACACCAACCGCATGTTCAGGTTGTTGGCTTGACTTTGATCCTCAAAATATTGATGGGCACCCATGATCATACCATCGGTAAAAGTGTGCTCAGTTCATCAAACTTGTCCAAGTTCTTGCAGCTTAGGCTGGACCAAAGTTGAGGTCCCGGGATGGCCAATGACTGCCACAGAACGTACATCGCAAAGAGGCAAACCATTGGGGGGAGAACTGGAAGAGAAGAGGCCTCTGAAATGAGGCCAACTATCACGTTTGGAGGCAGCATTGGAGGGGGAGGCGGCTGAATGGGCTGGGATTGGGGGGTACACCATTCTTTGGTAGCCTCAAAGTCCTGCTGTTGGCTGGTTGGTGTTTGAGGAGTCAAAGCACTGCTTGCCTGACTGATTGGTGAGGCATTGGCTAGTGTGGCAAGCAGTTGCAGTGTGTTGGATTATGAAGAGTGTGTGTGTCCAGTATGAATGGGTTGAAGCAAGAGGATGGGTTAGGGGTAAATCTGAGATTGTTGGGACCAAAGCTGGAGGGGACCCTCAAAGCTCCAAGGCTCCAGGAATGAATTAAATAAGTTTAATCAAAGGTTGGAAGCAGTTCCTGGAGCCTATCCTTGGAGATCCCACTCAAGGTTTGAAACCCATAAAAGTTTTTTTTCAAACTTCTAAAACTGATCTATTTGCTGAAGGAAGTTCTGGTAAGAGAATCCAAGGTTGTCCCTTTTATTCACCAAGAAGTTCATCTGCGCTTCAGAGCCATGATAGGGTTAAGGGAAGGTCTTTGATTGAGTGTTGTAAACTTTTCACAAATTTGACAAGAATTGGAAACCTTTTTGATGGTTTTTAATGTAAAATCATGAAATGTGAAAGAACTTATCACTCATAACCTTTGAGCACTAGCAATTATGGCTTTAAACCCAAAGAGTATTTAAATTTACCCCTCATCCATGACCAAAACCCACAACTCTAAATCTTTATGAGGGATTATGTAAATTTTCTTGACAAAATCTTTATGCTGGGTCTTCAAGTTTGACCCAGCCTAATTCTTTATGTTATCATGGTTTTCAAGGGTTTATTGTATGATAAGTCATCCTTTGATTACATGTACATGTGCTCAGGGCTGACAGATAGCCTAACAACTCTAATGACACTAAAAGAAATGCATTAAAAAAGGCATTGACCTGACTGTGTAAGGATATGTGACAGCCACCACATCAGATACTAAGCCCATCAGAGATGATCCCTCCCACCTCGATCATCATCACATGAGAAGGCTAGTGAAACATTTAATGTAAGAATACTCACTGACTCTGAGCCAGTTTTCCCAGTTTGCATCACTTGTTGTTGATTTTTTGCAACACAACAAGCAGGTAACTCCCTCCACTCCTTACAACCCACTCATTCAGTTCCTCACCAAGTGGATAGGGGGGGGTATGTTGATTGAATCAGTTGTGCATTTTGTAAGAAAGAAAAGGGTGATTGGGACACCAGTTGGAAGATAATATATAATGATATGATGGTACCATGTATTGATCAATGATGAAAGTTAAAGGACATAAACAATCAAAACATAAGATATTGATAGAATTCAACTATTCTTCCTAGAAATGAAACGACAATTTGAATTGGAAAGAGTAAGCCAACAGCAATATCTCCAAAGCAGTTGAATTTTTACTATGCAGGTTGTTATTTCTACTTGAACTTGATGGTTCAAATCTTTCTATGTTTAGAGACTATGAACTATCTTGAGAGGATTGGAAATTCCTTAGTCAATGATCAACAGCTATCAGCAATCATGTGTCACACAAAGATTACTGTAAAAAACGATGAAGAGTTGAATTGAGTTCCATAGTGAGTAAGGGTTAAGGGTACAACAATAACAAAAATTCAAAAGGAAATGTATCTCAATTACGAAAAGTGAAGATCATGATTCATATATAAACCGAATGAGTGTTTTTTTACAAACCAATTTAAATCTCAAGTTGTTGTCTAACAAATTGTCTTACACTATTCTCATACTGCTTCTTGTCCTCTCTAAACAATTTCTATGGCCGTCAAATCAACAAATCCATAACCGTACCACAGAAGGAACAAAAAGGAAACCAAAGAACACTTAATTAGAAAAGTAAATCTCAACTTCAAATGTTCAGAACAAAACAAAAACTTACACAACATTCAATATTGGCACCACTTTCAATATTAGGTTCAGCCAACATACTGATCACACTTAATAAGATTTTCTCAACCGATTGTACAGGTGACCAACGTTCTGATGCTGATTCGTATTGATTTGGATCATCACCAGGAGGATGTAAGATCGAGATACAAACTTCACCATTCGTATATACATTTGGATGTAATAATGGTGGTTTAAATGTCATCTAAAGAACAGATTTATAGTGACGATAGAAAAACTTCCTGATTAGCTTTGATAAAATTAGTTCAAGATCTAATAGAATGAGTTTTACTTTAGGTGGTGAAAGTGGATAATCTCTAGGAAAAGTTAAGATTGCAGTAAAGATTCCTCCTTCGAATGGTGTATCTTCTGGCCCAGCAATTAAAGCTTCCCATATGAAAAAATCAGATTCTGATACAGGACCTAGAAAACAAAAGATGTGATGTTCATGATTGGATGATGATCAATTTAGAGATCCAAAGTTAGAGAGAGAAAGAAGTTTACCTGCAACAAACATTACTTCTTCCTCTGATGTAGATTGTTTTGATGATTTATTATTCAATTGTCGATACTGTTTTATTGAAAGCGTTAGAAGAGTTAAAGTTTTGTTGAGATTGATATTCAAAGACAGCTCAACTAACTTCTGTCATTAATCTTTTGAGTGCTGTGGTAGCTTGAGCTCGAGGGTTATGCATGTTGTTGATGTTAAATGAAAGGTAGTGAAATGAGATTCAGATCAAGACAATGATCAAGGAAATGGTATGAATATCTAGATTGAAAATGTATTAATTTAACAGAGTTTTCAATAATGTAGTTTGATCCCAATGACGTCCTGACTAGGTAATTTCATCGATTCACATTCGATCAACATCAAATTATCACATTCACCTCAATCACCATCACCATCACCATCACAATGGCATCCTTAGTCGCAATCTGTGACTTGAAAGGAAAAGTAATTAACCCATTAACACTCTCTTCCACATCAACATCAATCTAATCCGTTCATTAATTGATATTTTATGGTTTCAATTCTTAAATTAACCTAGAGTTTGATTCAACGAAATTATAGGGACGATGTCCTACCATCTACGATTGAAAAGTTTATGCCTTCTTTACTTGAGATGGAAGAGAACGATTTGTCATCTGTCACTCCTTGTTTTACTGTGGCAGGTATTAATTATATGTTAGTCTCTTTTTTTCATACAAAAGTTTTCAAGATATTGATTCATTGTGGGGGTTTTTAGGTATATTCGACATAATAATTTGTATCGTAGGTTATAATAAACAAAGCTTAATACGACTTATGATTATTTAAGACTCGTTCACTGAAGTATTTCGTTTTGATCATTTTGAAAACCAAAATAGTGATTGCATTATCGAAACGAAATTCAAATGCGGCTGAGATTTTAACTTTTTTACATAAATTAGCTCAGGTATTTTATGATCAATTTCGAATATATAGTCAAAAATCATCAGCTTTCAAGATTTGGATGGATAAATTTAATCAATTCATTTCTTCGTATCATTTTAAAACAATATTTAGGTTCTTTCTGAATACTTTAAAGAATTGGAAGAAGAATCTATTCGAGATAACGTAAATATTTGAATCTAAACCTCTCAACAAACCATCATTAAATCCTGAACCTAACGTGTCGTTGTTTTTTGGCTTTGGTGATAGTTTGTGATCATTTATGAACTCTTGGATGAAATGATGGATTATGGTTATCCACAAACCACCGAATCTAAAATCTTACAAGAATACATTACCCAAGAGTCACATAAACTTGAAATTCAAGTTAGACCTCCTATGGCAGTGACGAATGCAGTTAGTTGGAGATCTGAAGGTATAAGGTACAGGAAAAATGAAGTCTTTTTAGTATGTTTTCAAACGTCTTCTCACTTTCAAATCATCATATACAAAGTCATTTAACGTCATCATTTTTTTCTGGTTTTTGTTTAGGATGTGGTTGAGAGTGTGAACTTGTTGGTGAACGCTAATGGAAATGTAGTCAGAAGTGAAATCTTGGGTGCAGTGAAGATGAAATGTTATTTAAGTGGAATGCCTGAGTTGAGGTTAGGATTAAATGATAAAGTGATGTTTGAAAGTACTGGTCGAAGTATGATGATTTCCTTTTTTTCTTTTTCAAGAACACTTGATTAGAGAAATCATTTACTGATATGGGTTATTTTGTGTGTTCTTCTGTTCAAATGTGTTTAATAAAAAAAATTAGCTTCGAGGGGAAAATCTATCGAAATGGAAGACACAAAGTTTCATCAAGTAAAAGGATTTTTATTCTTACCGATAGAAAATTTACAAACCAAATACAAAAAAAGAGCTTACTGACGATCTTTTTAAATTGGTTTACGTTTTTCTTCTTCTATTTCAAAGTGTGTCAGATTATCAAGATTTGAAAATGATCGAACGATTTCATTTATTCCACCAGATGGAGAATTCGAATTAATGTCCTACCGAATTAATACCCAAGTCAAACCATTAATATGGGCAGAAGCAATGGTCGAAGTGCATTCAAATAGTAGAGTAGAATATGTAGTAAAAGCCAAAGCTCAATTCAAAAGAAGATCAACAGCCAATAATGTCGAAATTTATGTACCTGTACCTGATGATGCCGATTCTCCTAGGTTTAGAGCCTCGGTTGGGACGGTTCATTATGTACCGGAGAAATCAGCTTTTGTTTGGAAGATTAAACAGTTGGGTGGTGGAAGAGAGTATTTGATGAGAGCTCAATTTGGTTTACCATCAGTTAGAAGTGGTAAGTTTTGTTTCTGTTAGTTTCGAGAGAAGAAGAAGTTGAATTGATTCAGTTTGGTTTTGATGTTCCAAATTTGATGAAAGATGATGCGATTGAGAAAAGAGCACCTATCACGATTAAATTTGAAATTCCTTATTTTACTGTTTCTGGAATTCAAGTTAGATATTTGAAAATTGTTGAAAAATCGGGTTATCAAGCTCTTCCTTGGGTTAGGTAAGAAAACTCATTGAGTTATCTTGTCGAAGTATATGTATACTTTGTGATATTCTAAGCTTTATTTGACCCTATGATTGATTAATAGGTATATTACTCAGCATGGTGATGATTATTCACTACGAACGTGAGTCTACTTTCTTCTTTTCTTGATTTTATAAGTGTTTTTTCTGTTACTTATCAACTTTGATTTGACTGGTTTAATTGGGGATTATATATCTTGGATCATGATAGATGTATTGATAAATCTACTGCACAATCATTTTCGGCTGTTTGATAAAAAAGACACATTTACATATCAATATATACGCATAAATACATGGGTTTTTGAAAAGATTTGTAATATGTTGTGAGGGTTTTGATTTTGATTTTCTTTGGAATGAAGAGTGGGTTTTTTAATTTGTAATGTAGATAAATAGGAAGTGATCTTTGGTTTTTGTGTATAGATGAAAAGAGAGAGAGAGAGCAGAGCAAATGATTTTCATCTGTAATCAACTTGTGATAAGTCATATATCACTTATTCCGCATTGATTCCTTACTCAATAACCTTGCTTATTGACAGATCTCAAATACTCAAGATGTTTGATTTTGAAGAAGGAGGCCGATTTTTTAGAAGGGAGAAAACACAATCGATTGATCCAAAAGAATACGGATGGACAGTCCTCGGTCTCCCAGATCTGAGACCACTTTCAGACTCTGGAAAGATTGGATTTTGGAACAGGGGATATGTTTTGGAGCTCAACTTTGATTATCCTAATTTTCAGGAGCATGCACTGCATCATCAACACCAAACGATTTATTCAACAATCATCAAATTTGAAGCTCTCCTATGTTGCCTGAGACCCAGTCATCCCCATAATATCTCAGTCAAGCTACAACAGTGTGATTGTGTCGAGAATCCATTGCAAACATATTCAAAACCATGTGAGCATTGTTTGCAGAATGTTGTTTCTTTTATACATTAAATTCTCATTGGGATGTCCAAAAACTTTTCCCAGTTTCGTGAAATTTTGCGTGAAATTTTGTGAATTTGGGAATAGTTTTTTGAGCTCAAAGCGGCAAAAAATCTGACTTGAGCCCCCTTACTATCCACAGTCCAGAAGTGCAAATGTGGGCGTTTACCCGCCAAGATTTGGGTTATTGGCATTCAGTAAACTCTCCTGGCAATTCACAGAACACATATTTGTATACCCTAAATGAACATATAGATAACAGACTGACTTAATGATGATGAGTTGTACAAGTCTGGTGAATGATTAGACTTATCTAATCTATACAAGAGATACTAAACAATAGGATTGTCTTTTGCTACTGATGCATCAAACACAAACAGCAATAAGTTAACTCCCTAAAAATACATGTCACAGTGACTATATCGAGCAGATTCCTTTGCCAAAGTTAGCAAAAGAAAATTGATCCCAGTGGGGATCGAACCCACGACATACTGCGCATCCACTTGTAAAGCAGGCATTCTACCACTGAATTATGGAACCGATGATTCAGATCAGTGAATTACGTATTTCTAACACGTGTATCAGCCCCGGTAAGATTAAAATTGAGAAAGTGAAGAAAAGATTCTTTACATTTAGTCTGATTGAAATGCAGTTCTTTCCATTCAATCAGTCTTTTTCTTTAACTAGGGGTTGCTGATGCCAAGCCACCACAATGCTTTCACATCAAAGTAATCCACATGTGTCCTCACGACCAATCCCATAATACCCATATAGCACAAACCTGTCACACTATTCAAGCAGCCCTTCATCCAAAGGAGTCAATAGATTTCAAGGAGGTGTGACAGTTTTCAGGGGACTATTGGGTTTGGCGTAAAGTTTGTTGTGGGGCCTGACTGTGGCTTTTTTCAAGATAATGCATCTGGTTTTATTATTGATGGTTGGAGTTCACATACATCAATTCTGCATCTGATAATTCTTTTGCAGTCAGAGGATTCATGACTATAATCTGATCTTACAATGCATGCCCATCATATACAGGACTCTACATACTTGACACATTTGTACAATACTTACGAGATATTGGAGAACTTTTGTAATAAGGAAGTCAAAGCATCACAAGTCATAAATTGATGGTGAAACAAAACTTGAAAGAAATACACTTGATTTCAGCTTAACAAGACTTATACATACATATTACTTTGGCATTTCCAAAAGGAACTTTGAATTTGTCTCTTTAAGGATCAGTTTAAATTGTTAGGCTACAAGACGTAATTTGACTATCAAAGTACTATTGCTTCTATAGAAAAAAGATAAAAAAACATTATGATTTTCTATATAACATACTTGCCTGAAAATTACATTGCTCGGCTCAAGGCTCTAGATATGTAGGTGGCTTTAAGGCCATCTTATTGGTCAAATCTGTCTTTTCTAGCTAGAATCCAGGAACTTTGATTCCGCAGGCATGTACCCCTGTAATCAAAAGATTGAGGATATCAAATGTGATTGAATACTCAAGTGCTTCATGAATGAGTATTGTGCACTTATAGTGAATGGAACAATTGTCTCCCGCAAGATTAAAAAGTGGTATGCATGGTTGAGCTCATATTTATAGCTTTTTGAAACCTGCTTCCAACAAGGACCATGGTGACCTATACAAGTTGTTTTTGAAAAACTTTGCAGACTTGAGCTGCGCCTGAAATGGATAATGGGTCAGTGAACATTTTGATCATGGGTCTCGACAGGTCTGTTGATTGAAGAATATCACTACGGAGAGTATGCTTATAAACGTTTATCTATGAGCTCAGTGTCAATCCTCCACCGTAAAAAATACATCCTGAAATTCTCAAATTACTCTACAAAGAACATTCTCAAGCTTCATCTCTCCTTTCTTTCCTATCAAAATGGCCACACGCTTGCCCAACCTCGCTCATAATCTTTGCAGTCAGCTTCAGAACACATCACGAAGACGTCTTCGACATGTTCCTATACCATCCAACATCCTTCATTCCTCGATTCTCAATGTGTTATTGAACGAAGGCTTTGTTTCAGCGGTATCACGCGGAACAATGGAAGGACCTGACCCGAGTTCGTTTATCAAGGCTCCATTGAGCGATCGAAGGCTTTGGGTAGAACACAAGTTTCGTGATGAGCAAGCTGTGCTTCGATCGGCATCTGCAGTCAGCAAACCTAGTCTAAGGGTCTATATGTCAAAGGACGAATTGAAGGATTTCATCCTTGGGAAAGGTAGTAAGGGATTGAGATTAGGGGAAATATGTGTAGTACGAAGTTTGGATGGAAAATCATATTGGGAAGGAAGGGAAGCATTAAGGGTGATGGGAAACGAAGCTGTGGAGGTCGTTTGTCGAATCTCGTCGTAAAAGATGTCAATTTTTCTTTATATGTCTGTGGAGTTGAAAGTCCTGTAACTATACGTTGTAAGAGATTTTTGCTGGTTTTTTTTGAAATATCTTTGGTTTCTTGGTTCTGATGAAAGATGTGTGTTTTTCATTGCAGTACACAAACGAGAGCGATAAAGACCATTCATACAAACCATTCTTGCTTTGAAGATCAAATTTCTTACCCGAAAAAATAAAAATTCACACCAAAGTACATTGCTCTCGCGAATCTTACTAAGAGTTTAATTCTTCTTCTGCGAAATAACGTTAAAGTTCAAATTATAATACCAACCTCTGAAATACAAGCCGTTGGTTCTATCAGCTCTCAATCTTGTTTCCAACCTAGTTGTGAGTTTGAACACCTTGATTGAAACTGAGAGCAGCTTCAGCTCTGTAGTTTTAAAATCTATACCTTACTTTTGCAACAACAACTGAATCAAAATCCGGATATTTATTACAAAATATTGTAGTTTATGACACAAAAAACTTGGTCACTCAGACATGACATTTTAAAAACAATCTCCCAATTGGATCTAGCAATCGGTCATTTACCTCCTTGACAAGCTTTTTGAATGAAT
Organism: Melampsora americana; assembly: GCA_022264835.1. Classification (NCBI taxonomy): domain Eukaryota; kingdom Fungi; phylum Basidiomycota; class Pucciniomycetes; order Pucciniales; family Melampsoraceae; genus Melampsora; species Melampsora americana. The sequence goes on along the minus strand of JAIFHY010000148.1, from coordinate 50,051 downwards.
ATGATGTGCAATCCATTTAATCCAACTTCCATCCATGAAATCTTATGAGTCACTTTATATTCTGGCTGTGCTTAGTGTGATTTTACGTGTCGTAGACATCATCACAACTGTGCTCTCTTGATCTTGGGCATACGTATTCCACATTGAGTGAGTTGTGCGACAGCTGCTTACAGGTGTGTTCGAGTATTTGAAAGACGCCTTTGAATCTTGATTTTTCTCGAGTGCACCAGAAAGGTCTGTGAAGGTATATAGAGCTGAAGAAACTCGATCTTTCCTTGAAGCCTTTTTAAAGACATCACCAAGGCTGAGCCTATCGGTGAGCAGTCCCTCATATCTCGCGGGACCGTCATGGTGGGCGTAGAGGCGTTTTGATCAGCCAATCTTGCTTAGCACAAGCATTGCAGTCCAACAGTCATTGAGATGTCTCTTTCAATGCAGTGAAAAAATCTTTCCCTATTGCTATAAACTCGCTATGAAGTTCAGATCGGATCCAGCGTTGCTCATCTTTCCACAATATCATACATTGCCATTGGTAATGACTATGAAATATTTTTGGTTCGTCAATAGCTTTGACTTCCTGCGCGTAGCTATATGTGCAGGCTTTCACTGGGTATTGTGACGTCCATCGATGTTTCTGATGGACTGATGTCATAGTCTGTTACAGGTCAGTGATCCGAAGCCCGGTTGGAGATGTGCCATATAGGTATAGCGAAAGTTGCTTGGGTCGACGCATAGAGCCAACTCAACCCACCTTGTCAAAAGAGTCATGACCGAATCATCAGACTCCAATGAAGTTCTCTACACAGTCATCAAGACCTCAATCCATAAAGCATCAATTGAAGCAGCTGCCGTTACGAGCATTTCACCATTAGGTCAAGTGCCATATCCTCATCATCTCACCCTCGACGTCGTTGTGGAGGCTACTTTACCACTCAACGTACCCATAGAAGCATGCGAGGTCCTTCCTGCACCAGACCATATGGTTCGTCTTGGGGTCCGAATCAAACATGCGCGAGTTTTCCTTGCGCCCTGCGAAGGTCTTGTAAACCCTCTGATGACTGTCCTCGTTGGGGTTTTGAGCGAAGTACATCTAAAGTCTTTGTGTCACTCTCAGAGATGATTCCAAGTTTCTTTTTGGCTTCTTTGTTATTCAGTACGCTCGGGACGGGCGTGCATGCTTTGAAAAGGTTGAAGAGAAAGTATGCTTGCCGGGCAGCAAAGATTACTCGAGTGGTTAGCCCTTCCTGAGCTCTGCATTAAATTTTCACTACTAATTCTCTCCATGATTAGTCGAGTTGCAGGTTTCACCGTTGGATGAAAAAACCAGAAGTCGGTTTGCATCAGGAAAACCTATTGCATATCTCAAATGTGCACAGCTCTTGATGACTTTTTCGGGATCGACCCTCTCAAACCTTGAGACCCACTTGGCCGCTTCTCCGCTAGGAAGACCTCTAGCGGTCTCTGTCAAAAGAGTTACTGAACAAATGCTAGCACGAGGGTTTTTGAAACGCTGGCCGTTTGTTTTCAATCGGATCTGGAGAGAAGTACATCTTCCCTGTGCAGCTTCAAGAGGTCATCGAAAGAGCTAATCGAATCGTTTGACTAAATTTATCCTCACCTGATCACTAATCTTTTAAGAAAATCGTGAAGGCTTGGCCAATTCAAGACTCGATTTCCGACTCACTCTGTCAATTGGCCAGTCGTAGCCGAAACCCTTCTTTGCTGGCAAGATTGTGCGGTCTCAGAGAGGTCATACTTTTAATTTCCCACCCTATTGAACGCAATCCTTTTTGCACTCAAGCTGAGGCGTACTTTGATTTCCCAATCCATAGACTTCTGACACAAGGCCACTTGTAGAGGTGGTCAGTCAAAAGCTTTTTAACCTCCACAAGTCTCTCGAAAGACCGATCATCACCATTCCGCAAGCCCGCCATTCACCTGAACTTGATTTTTCTGATCTTGGACAATCTGAAGAGGCAAAAGAGGAAGATCTCAAGTCAATCCAGATTCAGACTGATGACACTCACGATGACAAAGTCCTTGAGTTAGACAGTGAAATTGAAGAAATCTTGGACTGCAGCTCACAAGGCAGTAAATCTAGCTGTAGTATGGTTTCATCCTCGTTGTCTCTTCTAGATCAACATTTGTCTGACAATGAATATGACAACTCATTATTTGATTAAAGTATAAAAATGTCCTTTCAAATACTACCAGATTAGACATGTATAACCGTGCGTGAGCTCAGCAGAGATGTACCTCACAGTTTGTATATATCGCAGATAGAGAAAGTTGGGGTCTTGAAGTCCCTGGCAAGATCTTGAGTCACACTCGCATCTTCATCCATCAAAAGTAGCTCGATGAAGCAATTCCTGAGATGTCAAGAATCAACTCAGAAGTAGGATTGACCCTCAAGTATCGGCACTGAGGACAGTAATGAAGTGTGCCTCCAATTTATGCTTCAAATTCAAATATTCAGGGTACAGGCCAAAATTTTCTATACATCATGTATCAGGCCGTGCTCCATTGTACCTGATCTATGTGAACAGTTTGAGTATTTTGGTCCGGCAGTAAATCATTGTTTCGGCGGCAAGAAATCAGGAGGGTGCAGGGCCTGATCAAGGTATTGAACAGGGCTATAAATTTGCAGTCAACGATGTCACCGAACTTCAAGCGAGAGCCATTCTTCTCACGTTGTTTTCTGATTCCCATTCCGCCATCTCTCTCTCTCTGTCTTTCCAACTCTTGATTTGTTCACAGTCATTTCAATACGTCAAGTAAGGTCAAGTACATCTTTAAACTTCTCACTTCCCACATTATACCTTGACTACCAAGCGAAATCCGAAAAACCACACCTTCGCTTCTTTAAAATCTACCTACGATAACCTATCTTTGTGACGATAAATAGAACCTACACATCGATTAAGGACCTTCAAGAATTACTCGAACAACTTTCGAAAAATTGTTATCTGATTTTTTTCACTTTACATCTTTCAGTCCACTTATAAGACAACGTCGACTTTGAATTCGACTGATCAGGAATTGGTAAAGTATGCACTCTGTCCAATATTTTCCGTGAGAGATCATCCATCATTTTCAACTGACTGTCCCTATAATTATCAATGATTTTAGCCACAGATCATTCGTTCATCTTCAATCATCTCACGCATCTTGTTTTCTGTCACCGAACTTCACCTTTCAAAGGTTTGTTCATTCCATCTCTGGACCCCCTCGATGTTAAAACTCTTGTTGGTCAACCCGCAACTAGCTGATCTTGTCGCAATCAATACTTTCAGCAATCGATACACGATGAACTCAAAGAAACCTTCCCACCTCACTCTATACATTCCAGCACCTTCCAAATCGGACACAGCTCGTTGTTTTCAAAACACTTCAAGCCTCGATAATCTTTCTCCTACCAGTCGAATCTCCGCCAGCTTGATCCTCACACTAGATTTTTTACTCATTTCAGTCTTATGTCTCACTCTCAGTAACTCGTCTCAGATTTTCAATACATCTAGTCCAAATACCATGAGAAACGGAACGAACGGATGTCAAGCACAAGCAAATCTCACACCTTGGTTGTCTCAAAGTCAATACTGGTTAATGTGGTATGCTTGGCTTAAGATGGCTAGTGGAGTGATCATCTTAAATCGAGGTTTACCTACTCGTCATGGTTGGATTAGAGTTTCAGAGATTAGATATTTGATCATCTCGATCTTTATCACACTTTTAGGATTTGTTGGTCTACTAGTTAATAGACTACTTCCATCTGTCTTAAAGAACGAAGAAGGAGTATTGGTACAGATAACAGAGACTATTCTTTGTTCAATGATCTCTTTATCACTCTTGGCTATACCTGCATTTTCTGCATATTGGGCTCTTTCAGGTATACTGCATGAGGTTCATCGACTTTCGTTATGTTGCTTTAGTTTTGGAAAAGCTTCAGAGAAGTTGAACGATCAAGATCTTGAGAATTATTCCGAAACTCACGATCAACTTCCAGCTTATTATGTATAACCTTTATATTTACACCTAAAATCCTTCTTGGTTTTATCTAACTTGTACCCTTATATCCTCCGCTCTTTATACATACTACTTTGGTTTTTTTCTTCTTGGTTATCTTTTTCTGTTTCTCAAACTTTGAAAGCTTATTCTCCCGATCAATTTCACTTAGCAAGTCTTGTTTCTGTTCCTTCTTGATAGTTATCTTATGATGTATCAATCTTTGGATTCATAAAAAAAACATAAATCAGTTGAATAGATTGTTTTTTGAAACTCAAGAATGTTTGATTTTCCTTTTGTCTTGTGATTTGCTCTTGTCTTGTTGTAGGATCTTTTTTTTCTTATTTCTCATTCAAAATTTGTTAAACTTATGCATGTTTTATCTATTCGAGTGATATGATTTTATACATTGTAAAACATCTCATTCTTTTTTGTTTCTCAAAGTCATTGACTGACTGAGCTTGTGATTTTTTTTAGTCCAATTGTGAGTTTGTAATTGGGGGTTCAAGTTACCCAAAAAGTGCCTAATCTTTTACATTTTCTGGCCTCCCAGCTCTTCAAAAGGGTCTTTGTGAAAAAAAATAGCATGGATGTGCTCCTCAGGTAGGACCCTCAGACAGTCTTTTCAAAATCTGAAAATTCACTGCAACTTTTGTTGTAGGGGCAGTGAATGTTAAGCATTTTTTCAACTTGAACCAACCTAATAATGCAAACCTGTTTCTTGGTTTTTTGTTTGTATAGCTGCTTTCAGGAGAAATGATAGTTATGATGATGATCATCTTTTTTCTTTTTTTTTTTTTGACAAAAGTTTAAGTTGCAAAGTCTACATACATTTGAGACAGCAAGATTGAAACAGATCCATTTACCTTCATCTACCTTTCTGTTTTTAATTCTTTTGAGTGCGCAGAGGAACCAAGAATATGTACACAAGCTCTCTACCTCAGATTTTGAATTTTTAGATCATCTCTCAGATACTGATAACTAATGATACGGGAGGTTAATCTTGAAGGTTCGATGATGGATCATTCGAACTAGAACTCATTCAATTCTGAGAAGCATTCAAAACATCACATTTGAGTAGATTATTATCATTACCCTTGTAGAAAAGCTTTCACAATCTCTTTATTTCATCGAGCTTCAAAGTATAGTGAAGTATATCAAAACTAGAAAATCAAACTCTTTGAAAACCCAAAGATTGATACATAGGGGAACATATTAAGCTGAGGTTCAAAGGTATCAAGACCTTTTATCTTACACCTCATAGATTGTTTGCTATGAGATGTCAAGATGATTTTAATTACAACCAGACCACACTTTCCTACAAGTGTAGACTGTATGTACAAGACTCTTTTGATCTCAATTCATGAGCTTCTACCCTTCTAAATTCTTACTTTTCTTCAGTAGTAGAGAGTGGGTCTTATACTTATGGACTCAAGCTGGAAGAGTCCTTGATTTGACTTTTGCTTCTTTACAAGAATGTAAACATAGGGTTGAGATGTGAGTTGTTTTGATATGATCTGCCAGTGAAGGTTTCTTGCATAAGTCATGGACGATCAAAGGGACGAATGGTGAGGGGAAGTAAGAAGTAGTGGTTAAGTGCAAAAGGTCCAAATGGGCAGAGGGTTGAAGAAGTCTGATCGGAAAATGACGATGAGTGTTGAATGGGCGGTTTGACTAAAATGTGAAGGAAGATGAAGGACATTGGTTGATGAACTGTTAAGTTATATCATTCATAGCGCTTGAGCTTGGTAAACGCGTTTCATTTATTGGTGGTATTTTGATGCGATCTGATTGGTTGAGTGTAGACGAAACAACAGTTAAGTATCATAGTAACGTCACTTGACGCGTGCGCCCAGAGTGAACTGTGCCGTTTTGTTTTTGTGAATTTAATCTGAGCGTCCTTAAGCTGTATCTGCTGTAGTTGAATAATAGTCTCTCTCTTGGTCGTCGCGTGTTTTGGTTGAATGAAACGCGTTGATTCTAAAAAGTACTACTACCTAAGTGCTAATTGTTAAGTTACTAAGTTGATTGATGAGGTTTTGAATGAGTTAAAGCTGAGGATAAACTGAGATTAGTACTTGGTTTTAATCAAAAATTAAGTACATAGCTGTGTGTATTTGATAATCAAGAACTTTAAATTTTGATTTTTCATAGAAACCGGTCAACAGACTTCAAATCATTATACTTCTTGAACTTTTATCATTTTCTTTAATCCATCCCTCCATCCATCCATCTCATCGATAATAATCAATCAGATAAAGTTTAGATAGATCCTATCATCATATACTCTTTACTTTGTCCTTTTCAAACCTTTTCCTCACTTCTTTTCACTCAAACTAATCATCAAAAATCACAATCAAAAACTAATCGACTATTACCACCTTAGTCACACTACAATACTACCACTCAACTCAACTCGATCAATCATTCACTTAATCAATTTGGTCAGTCTTTCTTCCATTCATTCATGCTGAGTTTTCTAATCAGCATGCTAATCTTTTGCCTTTGACTCTTTATCCTCTACAGGTCTTTGATTGATCGATCTCGCCTCTTTAACTCAAACCCTCTAACGCTTCAATCTCTCCATTCTCAAATCAATCTCATTCAAATTCAATTCGATCAACGCATTCTTCAATCTATTCGACTTCAATCGATAATCCCTAAAAAATAACGCTTCTCACTCTTCTCACATCTCATCTTTAGGTAGCATGGCGGTAAGCTTGAATCAATGAAAACACAGTTTTTATCTCTCTCGGTCACTTCTTACATGTTATATCATCTTGATTCGTCTTGATTCGCGTCATCGAGCCAACTGATCAGCTCTCATCGAGTTGGGTGTAGTTTTGAGTCGAAAGTGCCCAGTACTACAGACAGTCAAACTTTGTCGCGACGTTGACAGAGTTTGGTCCTTGACGCGTTGATTATTGTCCTTTCCCACATCTCAACCGTTCTTTTATCAGTGGCTCGGCGCATAACGTACTCTCAATGCACACGCGAGACTTGTCACGTCATGCCACAGACTTTTGCCCTCTCATCACTTTCCGCTCTTTCACTCTCTTACCATACACTGTGCATTATAACTCATCGTACTGCTTTTCCTCTTATTGTTATAGCCTCCAACTCGTCACTCTACTCGGTTGGGTGTCACATCTAACGCTGTTCCCAAGAAGGAAGACGAGAACGCAGGAGTGAACGTCTCTAAGCTCGGTGTCCCTACTCGTACTCTACGTGGGCGAACAGGGAGTGTCGCTCAAACCGCAAAGGTATGTCTCGTCTCTATCTCTTGCACTCCTTCCTGTGTACTAATAATCTTTTTCCTGTTGTCTTACAGACTCAGCTGGCTAACGGCAAGTCCACAACCACCGCCCTTGCTACAAACGGTCGTAAACGGATCTTGGATGATCGCACAAACAACGTCAAATCTCTTAGTACAACTGCCGTTGTACCTACCAAGCCAGCATCCAAGGCCACCACTGCCGTTGTCACTCGTAAAGCTTCTACATTAACACGCAAGGCTGGAGCAGCGGAACCAATGGTCCTCGAAGATGTTGCGATCAATCAACCAGTCACCAAGCCCAATGCTCGGCAAATCAAACCTTTAAAACGCAATGCCACAGCTCCTGCTCCCGAACCCCGCCGGCCAACAACAACATCAACCACTGTTGTCAAGAAGAAAGTCGCTTTAACCGCGCGGCCGGCTTCTAAGAACGCTGCAAGCACAGCTCCTGCCCGGCAGAGTAGTCGCCGAGCTAGTGCCAACCGATCAAGCGTGGTAAAGATTGAAGCTGAAGGACGACTCTTCAAGAAACCGAGAACTAGTGAGCCAGAAGAGATTGAAAAGGAAAACATTCAGACCGAAGATGCCGACGATGAGGTTATGATGGAGAGTTCCAAAGGCAAGGAAGTTGAGAAAGTCCAGTTGAAGGACGGAGAACAAGGTTGGGAGGATTTAGACGAAGGTGATGAAGAGGACCCATTGATGGTCAAAGAATATGTTAATGAGATCTATCATTACATGCGCGAGCTTGAGGTATGTTCTTTGCTCTCTTGCGATCGATCTGAGTTACTTCTGTTTGGAATTCAGCTCATCCTTCTTTTTCATCTTGTCATCTTATTCAACAGCTTGAGACTCTTCCTGATGCCGATTACATGTCCCGTCAAAGTGAATTGACATGGAAGATGCGAGGTGTCCTGGTAGACTGGATCATTGAAGTGCATTCCAAATTCCGATTGTTACCCGAAACTCTTTACCTTGCCATCAACTTGATGGACCGATTTCTCACCAAACGAACCGTAGCTCTCATCAAATTCCAACTGGTTGGAGTCACTTCATTATTTCTTGCATCTAAATACGAAGAAGTTATCTGTCCTAGTGTGACAAATTTTTTATATATGACTGATGGAGGATATGAAAATGAGGAGATTTTGAAAGCTGAAACCTATATGTTGGAAATGTTGAGTTGGGATCTTCGGTATCCTAACCCTTTGAACTTCTTGAGGAGGGTCTCAAAGGCGGATCACTATGATATCCAATCCCGTACATTCGCTAAAGTATGTTATCTCACATCTTGCTTTTTGTTCCTAATCACAATCCTAATGCTTCGGCTCTTGGGCATAGTACTTTATGGAAATTTCAATCGTAGACTACCGATTAGTCGCTACTACACCTTCACTTTTAGCAGCCACCTCGATCTGGTTATCAAGGAAACTGCTGAACAGAGGAGAATGGGACGCAAATCTGATTCATTATTCTGGATACACACAGGCTGAGATCCTCCCCACTGCTCAGATCATGGTTGACTATATCCTTCGGACAGGTTGCAAGGTTTTGGGTATTGGACTTGAGCCTAGTTTTGTTGGCGGGGTTGGATATGAGGGAGGAAGTGAACACAGTAACCTTTTCAAAAAGTATTCTACTCGAAAGGTTTGTGCTTTCAAGTTATCATTTCAATTGGTGCACGATTCTGACAACCATATCATCGTTTCTGAATGAACAGTTCTTCAGAGTTAGTGAATTGGTACGCGACTGGGCTATGGAAACATATACCTATGAGACCCCCACTGGCTTCGAATGGGATCAATTAGAAGAATGGGATGAAGTCAAAGACACAACTGATGATATCCATATTAAACGTCAAGGGGGAAAGAGACCTAATCAAAAAGTTGGTAAAAAGGAGAGTGTCGAAGATCATGATGATGAAAATGAAGAAGATGAAAATGAAGAGTAGTGGTGTAGGGGGTTCTTAATCAATTTCTTTCTTTGGTAATCTGATGGTGGGTATATCTTTTATTTCTATTTTCTGATGTAATTGGTTCTTGGGTATTTTATGTGTGTGTGTGTCTGCATGCGCTTTTTCCTTCTCTTTGATCCAAAATAGAAGAAGAATGCGTTTGTATACGTGTGTGTGCGATGTTCCTTTGATTTTTATATTCTCTTGTCTTTACTCTTTTTCTTGGGTGGATTTAGATCTGGATAATGAGTTATTTGTGGATGATGGATGATGATATTTCTTTATATTGAAGAAACGAATTGAAGCCTTTAACATATCTACTCTTCCAGATAAAAAATATAACTGTTTTTCCATTGTTCTTTTTTTTCCTCTTTTTGTTTGTGTTTTAAAGATCTGAAGAAAAGCAACAATTTTGTGTTGGTTGTTTATGTGTCTGTTTTAGAAGAAATAATTAATTAATTATGAGCATTGAGAAAGAAAAAGATTGGTTTTTGATTAGTGTGGATGAAAGAACAAGGCTTTTAGAGAGAAGTGATGATTTCTTCAATTGGTTTGAATTGAGATTTATGTTGATCAAATTTTTCACTTTAACTTTTTAATGTGACTTGTGTAAAAGATAGATTTATGATGAAGTGTTTGTATTGAGATTGATTATCAGGATTTTTTTCCAAATAATCAAATAAGAATTGATTGATAGATAGAAAAACAGAAAAAAAACTCATTAAAAATGAATTGAAACTTAATTTTATTTATGTTCACCATAACTGTCCTGGGAGATAAGAGAGATTGAATAAGTTCAGGCTTGGTGGTAAGTATTTTTTAGATCACTCACAGTTGTTTTTTTGTTAACTTTAGAAATGGAGCTAACTTAAAGTTGACAATCCATAGCTAGGGTTAACTAATCTACTGCTGATTCCCACAGTTTTGGGCGGGTAAAAAATGTATCAGGTTAACATAACTCAATAGGTTTGAGTTGGTTCCACACTTGTTTGGGTTAGACAAGATTTAAATTGTGTTTGGTGGGTGTGAGGGTAGAGAGGTGGGTGTGAGGAGGTGGGGGGGTCAGTTTGCAAGGGTGTGGGGTTAGATCACAATCATCTCTAGGCTGGAATAACTTTGTCCTAGGCTAGAGATTTTTTGTTGCAGACTTCACTAAAGATTTCTTACAAATTCACTGTTGTGAAATTCATGTAAGCTTTAGGTTAAAAACTTTGCTATTCCTGTGACTTAACCCAACAATTGTGAGTGCTCTTACAGATTCACTGTTGTGGAAGTCATGTAAGCTTTACAGCCGTTGTGATATCTAATGGCAGATTTTTGATGACTTGTGTTGTCATTGGTTTTATCTTTGAAGGCAAAAACCCAATTAAGATTCCATTTCCATAGTGAACTTTATTGTATCCATTTTGGAATACACACTAAAGTTTGACTTTTCTGCTTCATCAACCAGTTTCCTCCTCTCTAACTTCCGGCTATCTGTGTTTTAAAGGGCAAATAGCCGGAAGAACCCTTCTGATATGACATATGACGGATTTGATACAATAAAGTTCAAACTGAATTGATCTTGTATTTGGGTTTTTGCCTTCAAAGAAAAATCCCTTGACAACCCAATTGGTCAAAAAACTACCGTTAGATATTACAACGGCTGTAGTTTAAAAACTTGTCTATTCTCACAACTTGACCCAAAAATTGCAAGTGCTCTTACAAAGGTTTCAAGGAAACATCAAATTTCATCAGCTCTGCCTCAGGATGTCTCAGCGCATGTGATCTCTGATGTACTGGGAAAAAAAATTAACATTCAAAAGTGTGGTTAAAACACTTGTACACAGTTGTAATCAGCTGTTGTACCACTCACCAAGGCCTTCAGAACCACTTGTGAAAATCACCTTCCTAAATTGGATAACTTTCAGATTGCTTTAGATTCAAAATCCTATGAAGACCGTTAACTGGATTTCAGGATAAGAATGAATGGCTCAGCTGGTCAAACCTGAATGACAATCAATATTGAAATAAGAAGATCTTGTAGCAGTTGAACCTATCAAGAATTATAAGTAAGCAGATTAAACCATACAGAAATTGAATATCAAACATAGAAAAGAAAGACACGTAGTTACTGTGAGAAGGAATGTCGTTGGTGGGTTTCACGTTGCTGAAACGTGAGGATCCCTGTCACTTTCAACCAAATTAAATTTTCAATGATTTTTCTTTCACAAAAGCCCACCATGGTTCCTTTTTAGTCTTTCAAATCCATTCCCTCTGATGTACCTTACAAGCCACGGGTGTGATGGTCTGCTGTATACACAGCTTTTCACATTCTTTAAGGATACAATATTTATTCCTTTCCAATGAGACCCTCTGCATTGTAGATATGATTCCCTCGACTTGTCTCAATCTGACATAATCAGAGGGACATCCGTGGCATCGTCAGGGAAGCTTAAATTGTTCCATTGAGGATTAATGGAGACGGTTCAGCCCGTTTCATTAGAGAGCAATGAAAACCCTTACACCAAGGCATGATCGCGATGTATTACGCTGCAGCAATTATCATTCTTCGTAGGTCGACCAACGCCACTCAGTGACCCATTTTTCAGTCATTTCCTGCGCGGCCCTTCATATTTAAACGCGTCAATTTACGGCGTTGCCTCTTTTCGAAGACCACTTCAAACTTTAATCCGTTCTTAAGAATTGTTTATCATTTTTTACTTTGAACGTATTTGACATCATTAAAAACTTACAGAGATTATCATTCAATGTCTCGGACTGCTAACAGACAATTGTCGCATCCGTGCCGTGTTAATTTTTTTGGTCAATGTGGTAATGAAGTAAGTAATCATAAATTTATTCTATCAACAATGGCCATTAATCTTTAAATTCTGTAGGGGCCAGCTCCAAAAGATTGTAACAAAGGCTTTTTCTCTCATTATGGCGCAATCACAACTTCGGGCATGAACGGCGGAGAGTCTTTTGCCAATGGGCTGTTTTTAACTTCATACGGTAGTCAAGCAGACTCATTGAGTCCTGGTGGTTTATATGCTATGACCTGCAAGATGATTGGCACGAACGATTCCAACGAAGATCATCTTCATTTTGAAAACAACAACCGAATTAATCTAGGCGCCGTTGAACAACATTCAATTAACGTAACCTCCGAAACAATGGACAAAGTGACTATGATTGGATTAGGCATCATCGTAGGCAAAGACGTCATCAGAGATCCATTGTACAAAGGAAAACCGACCGTAATTGCTACATTGAAACACACCGATTACGATCCCTTTGTAAGTGGCCGATAACTTTTCTCTCTATTTATTATGCTGTTTGACGTTTTATCAATTTATAGACGCGTATGTCCGTTAGTTGGTGTACTAAGCACTTCATCCCACCTATGAAAAACATGGAAGCAGCTCAAAAACTGTGTGTAATCGGACGTGAGGCGCTATTCAGTGGTTTGATAAAAGATTATGATGCTGAGAAATATATGTGGGAGTGCGAGGTGCGCCATACTTTCGATTTTGATTATTCTCACTTGACTAATGAGAATGCAATCTAGACCACGTCAATTAGTATTACGTCCGGTCATCTTAGTGAAAACGTCCATACCACTGTCCCAGCTGTTGGCAGACCAGCTGGCGGAAGAATTCCACTAACACCGTATGTATCCCTTTGTTCAATCCAAATGATAATTCTTATTGATTCCTCAATCTGTTTAGTCGATCAAAGTTACCGGTAAAGGTGCTTAACGATGATCCACGACCTGATCCTTACACAGGATCCAGTGTCACTGGTGGATCAGGGTCGGATGTAGGGTTTACTTCTGAAGCACACGCAAGTTCTTCGGGAGCTGATACGACCGATGTTATCAAATCAACACCTCCGCTGCAAAAAAGATTGCGTCGAGAATGATCTGCGGTCATAAAATATCAACATTTTAGCAAGGAATGACAGTTGATTTAACTCTATCACACCAATCCACATTGCTTGCAAATGTAGTCAGATTGGTTTTGTTTGAGGCAGAGAGTGTTACTCTGCTCAATTGTAACATCTGCGTTTCCTTGAGTTGTAAATCAACATCTTGAAAGCCAATTGTTATTGTTCATAGATATAGGTTTCGAAATCGCACAAAAAATTTGTAAATAACACAATCTGTTGCCGCAATAGGGTCTTTTCCGATTGCAATGGTGTACTCCTATATTGATACCGTGGTTGAATAGTCCGTAAACAGATTGTGTTACCATTTCAGTTTTGTATTTTCTTCATTACCCATGTAGATTTTCAAAAACACAAATGTGAACCTGATTATAATCTTTTTTTTATTTTTTTCCTTTCTGTTGATTGCAACGTCGAATCTATGACGATATTGAGAAATACCGTACAGGCCAATCAACGGAGACGTACTTTCTCACTGACGAAATGATAAATGGTTAAATCCATCGCATGCATATATTATCATAATGTGCCGCACAAAGACCGCGTTGTATTTTATCCAAATAGATTATGATTTCAATATATGATATACATCATCTTTAACTTATTTTCCATTGATTCTCACAGCATGAATCTAACATATCTTTAATTTTTTTACATCTAATAATTTTCAACACAGAATGTTATTTTCAGAAATTATCTCGATATCGATTTCTGTGAATCAACGGTATATTCTTTTTTCAATGGTGTCTCTATATCGCAACCGAGTGATTATCATTGTTTAAATGTACCACGGATATGATATTCGTTTGGCATTTGGTTATAATTATGTTTTTTCTCCGGAACGATCGGATGTTCTCTTTGGTTTTAAAAAAATTTTATCATTTAAAAGCCTTACATCGATAAAAAATTGGCAATGATCTTCAATTCGCTTCTACCTGCCTCATCTATTGGTCCGTTTCGAGCCATTATCAATTATTCCTCATTTAAAATTCACACTATGATTGATTTAACACCTGAACAAGCTGCTTATTTAAAGACTTTATCAGAACGAGACCAATCTGAAATACGACCACTGCGTATTACTAATCAAGCTCATCCATGCGTTTGGGCTGGCTTGGATCAATGTATTCGCTGTGGTGGATTTGGACATTATCGCAGTAATTGCACCGTTAATTTCAATAGGATCGTTAATGGTGAAAAGCCGAAAAAAGCGGCACCATATCTTGACTGGCGTTTTGTAACCAACGGCAAGAAATATAGTTTAGATGTTTTATATATGACGACAGCTGATCTTGCAAAGGTTTCCGTTGGCGATAAAAACATATGTGAGTAGTTACAAATTTGCAATGACAGTTCTGCATCTGACAATTGATTTCCAGACGACCACCACAAGTTAACATTTGAGCTCGCACCATACACTCTGTCTGAGGCTGAAGCGGATGTTTTGGATGCCATTGACAAGGCGAGTTATCTCATGTCACTCTATAAATCTTGAAAAAAACAGATACTATAGAACAACAAATAACAATGATTTGTGCTCCAATTTAGTTGTGTGCCCCAAAGATACAAGAGATGTCAAAAGACTAAACATGAAGCAATTTATTTGATTAGCGGTACCGCACCATTGATGCTCAGACTGATTTACCAGGTTGTATATCCGACGTGTAGAGCATTATCGACAAGTTTTGGTTATCATCTTAAATGACTGTTAAAGCTAACATTGTTGGATTGTAAAGAATTATATTGCTAAAAATACCGTAACGCATGACCTTCGACTACCGTAAGATTTGCAACCTGAGAATCGCATGGTGTCGTTTAGATCTTGATACTGAGATCGACAGCTGACCTCATAATTGTTAAAAACCTGGGTACAATGTTGTATTAGTCTGCTAATGAAAGATCAGAGAGTTTCAACCAATTCGAAAAATTGACAAGTTGTTGTTTGACAATATAATGGAGTAATATTTATGTAACAACATACATTGGGCGTTGTATTGACAACACTTCATTAAAGACACCACGGTAATTTTGTAGAAATAACAGTGCTGAATACGCCAGGTCAGTCAACGTCATCCTTGATTGTCTACGCTATGCGGTTCCAGGGCAAGAACAACGCACGGTGTGGTTTCCTTGGCATAACAATACCTGAAAATACGTAAAAAGTTGGCTCATGCCGTTAATCATTAGACTATTTGAGTCACGAACAACTTTGGAATTTCAGAACTAAAGTTAAGCAATTATAAAAAGAAACCTCGATAGAATCAAACTTTCCACGTTGGTCTGCATCTCATTTTGTCCGTCAAATCTTAATTTCATTATTTTATTTGATCAATTCTGCTTTGTTTTTCAACAGGAACGTCATCATTGAATTTAATTGGCACCTTCAAACAACCTTGGTCGATTAACATATTGAATCTTCTCAATGAAGAAAACTACCGAGGAACATGGTTGCACATTAGTTCAAGAGATAGCAACCACTGAGGTCCTGCAAAACTCTACATCACAAATATCTGTGACTGAATTCCAGAACCGAGGTAGACCACATTCTCACATTATTTGCATTTCTACAGTAGCAATAACGACGCAATCCTGTCATGTACACCATTCCGTTGTTCAAGCAGAAGGTTATCAAACAAATTCTGATTAGTGTTGAAAACAACCATCGGTATTCAGTATGCAATAGATTATCTTTGATGTACGATTCAATTTCCTTTTTGTACAGTTTGTTACCGACTTTATTTTGTTCTAAAATGTTTTTTTTCTTGGTAATATATTTGTAACTTGAAGTGAGGATCACAAATATTGATGTTTCAATACATGCTTCAGCATGGTCAAATTCACAGTTGTCATAAGTTCAACGTTACAATTTGATATGTGCTATTAATATTATCATAATTTCGTAGTAAAGGCCTTTTGTGTTCCTTTCTTCCAAACTAGCTGCTGGTCATCAGAAAAGTTATAAATTATTAATATGACAATGTTGTTACAAAATAGTTGAACAGGAAATTGCGGCTCTACAATAGTTGATCAAAAACTAGACAAGTCTTCATTATGCAACGAAGCAGCCGTTTATTGAACACACATGATATAACAACAATGACACTTCTTAATGTTGTTTCGCATAGAAACAGGCCGACTCACGAATTTTGTCAAAATTTAATTAAATTGACGCATTTAATATCTAACGCCAGAATACACAATGCCGTGGCCATCAAATTGAAAACTAACCATGACATATGACTACAACAGTGTCCGCATTGAAGGCATGGATGCGGAATAGCGTTGCGTGATGCTTTGCGCAATATTAATACTTCATAATTTCAATTTGTGGATGCTCCGTTGCGACAATCAATAAGTAATATGCATCAAATTGATACACTTTGTTCCAATTCACATAGTCCTATCATTAAAACAACATTTTCTATTTACTTTTGTATAAAAAACTTTTACACTTCGAAATCAAAGATTTCAAAACAAGTATTTATTGCTCAAAAGATTTTCCAATTGTCACATTATGCCTAAGGTTGCTGTTCGTCATCCAGACGAAAACAAAGAAGAAATTATCATGCAACGGTTCAGGCTCGAAATTCCACACAGCATCGGCAAAATGGACGACGTTTGTGACCATTGTGGGGCCTTGCATTTCCGAAAAGAAATTGTAAGAGGGAGAGGTTCTTTGTGTCCGCCACATTATACAATGTGTTGTCGCGGTGGAAAGGTAGAGTTGCCTCAACATTATTTCGATTTTCCCCCAGTCCCAGTATTGTTATACAATCTTTTGACAAAGAATGATTGGGGTAAGTGATCATTGTTCACTCAGCATTGTTTCTCAACTGAAATTTCGTTAGATGGGAAACATTTTAGGAAAAACATTCGTGCTTACAATAACGCACTCAGTTTTACATCGCTTGGTATCAAACTCGACCTTTTGTTAAATGGCAGAGACGGTGGACGTTGCTTTAAAATCGCTGGTCAACTGGTACATGATTTAGGTTCTATACTACCCGCTAGGGAAGGAGAATATCATTTTGCTCAGATTTACATGATGGCGCCTGATATTGAAGATGAAGCTGAACATCGCGTCAATGTTTCTGGAGGAGCAACAGATTCAAGAATAATGAAAGCCTTAATGGAGATGATGTATGAATTTAACCCGTACGCGCAACAGTTTCGAACAGCGTACGATGTAGAACTCTTTCAGAACTGGCTGAAAGCAGAGCTGAGGAGGGGAAGTAAGAAGACAAAAAAAGACAAACAACCACAAAAAGAACAATAATAAGTCTTGAGTGGTGAATGAAAGACTTCAAACAGAGAAATGCCCTTCTCAATAAGGGACTTCGATTACTATGAATTAAATTTAAGTCCTGTAAGACTTTGGATTAATAAAAACCAGGCTAAAAGAGGACAATAATTTCAAAGATAACACTTTCTAGGCGCACTCAGGCACCAATACCAATGAGCAAATGAGTACCAAACTCAACAGGAAATTATTAAAAGAGAAATAAGGGTCTAGTATTATAAAATTCCAACTCTTACTAGTTGTTTAACCTGAATAATGATAATAAAAAGATACAAGCTTATTCTACTATTCTAATAATAATTTTTGCTAATTAAAAAGGGGACAAAAGTCCCTACAAAAGATACCAAAGTATATATAAAAAAATAAGAGCACACAAAATTGAAATGTGACAAAATGGACCCCCAAACTCGAAATTCCAACTTCAAACACAAATTCACCAAAATTCTCCTTATCAAACTCAAAATAAAATTCAGAAACCTAATTTGAGCACACACATTAACCATTGACAAACTTTCAAGCACACAAATCACCCTAAAACTCAGTTGTTAACCACAAAAACCAGAAAATCCGCCAATTCACCCTTAATGTGAAATAAAATACGATTGAGGGGCCATATGAAAATTGTGAAGAGACAGAAAGAAAGAGAATTTTCTGCTCTACAACTTTGCTCAGCAAAGCTAAACTCTAACTCTAATGGTTCTACCCTTAAACAGCAAATGAAAATCAAAGGAAATTTTCGAAATTATGAATTACCCAGTTTACCACCTTGGTTTACCACTAATATGATAAATAAAATTAAATTGAATGATGATCTACCCCAATAGAAAATACCCCAACCATTTATTCCCTGCAAAACTGCTGTGGTACCCTTTATTCAAAGTTCCTTAATCAAAACTTCAAATATCTCAGCTGTCGAATGTCATTTTCGAATTTTCGAAAATTCTCCTTCTGTCAATTTCAATCTTCTAATGTCCTTTAATGTGTCAATCATAATTTAATAAATTGCCTTGAGGATTTCCTTATCATTACTCTAGTCCCCATTCTCAATTCCAGTTTACCACTCCTCCATCCCCAAATTTCGACTTTTTGGTCCTTTTAAACCCATAACAAATAAACCCATAATTTGATTTGTGGCCTGTATTCCTCCACTAACACATAACTTCCATTCACACATACCTCCAAAACCCATAAAATTCGATTTTTCCACTTTAAATTCATCACTCTATTCAATTCACTCTACTTGATACCTGAAGATTAAAAATAAAAATAAATAAAAATAAAATATACTATTTTAAGATGAAATGAATTAATATAAAATAAAAATAAAAATAAAAATAAAAATAATAAAAATAGATAAATATAAATATAAAATTTAAAGAATCAAAACAAATGAAATAAATAAATGTATGTATATAAGTAAAAAAATCTGATCAATGATAATGAATTAATAAAAAATAAAATAAAGTAAAATAAAAGTTTCTAGTATGTAATGATAATAATAAAAAATTAAAAAAACTGATTAAATTAAGTAAATTTGATTAAATAAAATAAAAAATAAAAAATAAAAATAAGATACATGTGTAATACACACATATAAAGTTTGTAGTTACTTTATATTACCACAGCCTCCCCCAAAACCACATGATGTCCCCATCATGCAAACTAAATAAAATATGTCTATAAGATGAATACTGACTCCCCCAAAACACAATGGTGTTTGCCTCCGCCATTCCATCAACCAAAATTAAGAATAGGATCGTGAAGTACTTTGAGAATTTGCTGAGTTGAGTCATACTGAGAAATGAGAGTATGTTATAATTTGTGACTAGTTAAACATATTTATGAGTAAATAACTATAACTTCAAATTTTTAAATTTATGTATTATTGAGTCTTGAGTGTCCATTTTAATATTTGATGCGTAAAATAAACTTGTATTATAAAATTTTACTTTAATGAATTTAAATACGTAATTAACCCCTTATTTTAAAAGATGAATAAGTGTCCATTTCCACGTCTTCCAAACTACCCTCCACTCCTCTCACATCTTTCAGTGAGGACCTTTCCCAAAACCAAATAAACATAACCAAAGAAAAAGAAAAAAAATGAAAAGAAGCCGTAACCAGATAGCCTTGACCGTAACACCCTCATATGAATTCTGCCCATGT
Organism: Melampsora americana; assembly: GCA_022264835.1. Lineage (NCBI taxonomy): Eukaryota > Fungi > Basidiomycota > Pucciniomycetes > Pucciniales > Melampsoraceae > Melampsora > Melampsora americana. The sequence goes on along the minus strand of JAIFHY010000148.1, from coordinate 30,425 downwards.
AAATTTTAGTTGAACCGCCAATGCCTGCTGTAATAATTGTGAATGATCTTGCCCTGAATAAATTGTGTGTAAGATGAAAGAAACCATCATAAAAAAATTAAGAAAATGAAATAGAAAGAAATGAAAGAAATGAAAAGTGAAGAACCCGCCGCAACTATGTGATTTTGTTCCCTCTTCACTTGTTTGATTTTGATACCCCATGAATTTAATTGTTTTGATAATTTGAATACCGCACCCAAAGAAAAAGAAAGAAGAAAAAATGAGATAAAATAAGAAACATAACCAGACTCTATAATAAAGATTTTGACCGCAACTAATTTGAGATAAAATTTGAAACCCGCCTCTATGATTGTTTTAATAATAATGAACCCATGACCTCTAAGAAATTTGAATAAGTAAGTATAAAAAAGAAAAAAAAGAAATTAAGATAATGAATAAAATAAAAAGAAACATAACCAAGTCTATATTAATAAATAAATGTCTACCCTGCCTGATAAATTAACTTCTGCCACTGTTTTGTTGTAATAAGTTGTAAGTTGTTGTTGTACCCTCTTGATTGATTGAATTTTGATAATTGATTTGAAACACCACATGATGAAATAATTTGAAAGAAATATAAGATAAAAGAAAAATAGAAACATAACCATGAATTGATAAAAGAAAAATGTAACCAAACTCTGCCGTAACCACTGAGATAAATGAAATCCTCCTCTATATTGATTGATGAATGTAACCATGATTTGATGAAATAAATGAAATAAATAAAGAAATTGAAATAAAAACTTGAAATAAAATTAAGAAAAAGAAAAAATAGAAAAACACAATTAAAACACACACAACCATAAAAAAAGAAATTGCAATCTATGTTGATTTTTATTTGATTTTGTAATTTTGATTAAACACTAAACTCTTCATCACTTTCCTCCCATCTTGAATCTTCATCCATAAAATCTTCACCTTCATTTTTTTCATTTAAATCTTCCTCATCTGTACTTTCTTCTAAATCATTTGTTCCCCTTGCGTAAAATTTCTTGACATGAGACGCAGCATACCTTCTCCGTAATTCAGTTCCATCTAATTCTTCCAATACAAATGATCCCATTGGAAGTTGTTCTTTAACCTTATAAGGTCCATTCCATCTGTTTTCAAATAATTTACCCCATTGACTTTCTAATGATGCATTATAAACTAAAACCATATCACCAACCTGTAAAGGACTTTTCCTTAATTTGTGCGCATTTTTCTTGTCCCAATATCTAACACTTTCTTCTCTAACTCTAATCATTTTACTGTAAGCATTATCCATCATTTCTTCTCTTCTTAAAAGTTGTTCAGTTCTTGCTTCTAATAATTCAGCTCTTGTATGTACATCTTCCCAATTAACTCCAAGAAAAGTTCCAGCCTCAACGTCAACAGGTAAAACCGCTCTTTGACCAAATACCATCTCATAAGGTGAAACTCCTGTTGTTCTCTTTGTTGAAATTCTATCTGCAAATAAAACCATTGGTAAGGTTTTCCTCCAAGCGCTTGGATTTGTACTACACATTTTGACTAAGGCATCCTTGATTGGCTTGTGACCTCTCTCAACCATACCAGCTGCTTGTGGATAATAAGGTGTAACAATTCTAAGTTTTGCTCCACACTTTTCAACCGCATTAACTAACTCATCTTTAAATTCACCACCACCATCAACTGTAACCATTTTAATTGCACCATATCTAAATATCCATTCTTTTTCTAAAAATTCTGCAACCTTATCCGCTTTTAAATTAACCAAAGGTACTGCTTCAACCCAACCTGATAAATCATCTCTTGCAACCACTAAGTACTTATGTTGACCAGCCTTGATATGTACAGCATCCATACTAATTCTACCAAACAATGTAGCTTCTCCTGTAGCATGTCCTAATTCCTTGGGTGTAAGTGCGCTCCGCTTTTGACAAGCTTCACAACTTTGAACCCATTCCCTTACAGACTTCTTCAAGCTTGGCCACCAAAACCTAAGTACAATTCTTCTATAAGTTTCTTCAACTCCTCTATGACCTAAACCTTCATGTAATTGTTCTAAAATCCAATCTTGACCTTCAACATTTGTAACTACAACCTGAGCCATTGGACTCTGCCGCCGCATTAACCGCCCATTATCCAAGTAAAACTTATCTAACTTTCTTTTGATTGACTTAAATTCTTCATCACTAATATCTTCTGGTCTGATTAAATCTTCTAAGTAATTGACTAAATGTTTCCAAAATCCAACTTGTTCCCATCTTGCGTCACCATCAAGTAAATCTTCACTGATAATTAAATCCGCACAATAAATACCAAAATCAAAATCATTTGAAACATCAATAAATTTCTTCTCTTCATTGAATTCTTCAGCTTCACTGTCTAATTCACTATCTTGAGGTCTTCTTGATAAACCATCCGGCATAGTAAAAGTCTTCCCCGCTTTGTGAACTAAATCAAATGAAAATAATTGAATGAATGAAACCCATCTTGTCATTGGAGCATTAGGTAAATCAGGAGTATTAATCATTTGAATTAAAGCTTTAGCATCTACTTGTAACTCAAAATGTTGACCCCATAAATGAACTTGTAATTTCTTCAAAATCTTTGCTACTCCACATAATTCTAATTTTGGTTGTGAGTATCTTGATTCAACTTCAGTAAAAGTAACAGATTCATACAACACTGGTCTATCTTTCTTGATTTTGTCTTCTTGAGTTAAAACTGCACCAGCCGCAATATAACTTGAATCAACAGCTAATTTCGATTTACCTGCACCTTCACCATAAGTAATACTCTTCAATGTAATTTCTCTACCAACTATATCCTTCAATTGTTCAAATGCATCTTGACATACACTATCCCAATCCCAATCAACACCTTTCCTTGTTAATCTTCTTAAAGGAGAAGATAACTCAGAGAAACCTTCAATAAACATTCTCACATATACGCATACACCTAAAAAACCTCTAACTTGTCCTGGATCTTTTGGTACTGGCCAAGTTTGAATTTTGTTCTTCTTCTTGACTGAAATAGTCCTACCATGAAAACCAACAACATGTCCAACAATTTCTAATTCTGGTACACATGCAGCAAACTTCTTTCCTGAAACCGTAAGTCCAGCTTCTTCAATCCTGAATAATATCCTTTCCAATGTAACCGCATACTCATAAATAAATCTTCTAATTCCTTCATTTTCAAATAAAACTTCATTGTCATAATCATCTCTTGGACCCATAATACCACCATCATCAATAAATACACCAGCATGTTCAGGAATCTCATCTTGAAGTATCCACATCATCTGAGCCTGATAAACCGCAACTGAATTGGTTGCACCTTGAGGAAGTCTAGTTAATTGAAACCTACCCAAAGGAGTCTCAAAAGTTGTCAAAGGTCTTGACTCAAATGCCAATTCCCTTTCATCATAACCACCCATAATATCACCAAGTCCGTAACATGATCTCCCAGCAAAAGCTTCAACAAATTCTTCTGGAGCGGGTGGTACACCTGCATCCTTGATTGTAACTTTATTTAATTCTTGTAAATCATGAACCACTCTAAGTTTACCATCATGTTTAATTACACAAAATACTGGGCTTGAATAGCTTGAAGTACTTTGCTCATATAAACCGGTTCTTAATCTTTGTCTAACTAATTCAATGTATTCTTGTCTTTTTGCTTTAGGAATTGGAATAACTTTCTTTTGCCAAGGTACATGATCAACAACAGGAATAATATAAGGTAAACCATACTCATGTTTCAATACACCTCTTTCACTTTCCTGAAACGCAATTGATTTTTCTCTCAAGACAATAACATGTAAAATTAATTTCGTTTCTTCACTACTTAACCAACCAGGCGGACCAAAATTAACCATCTTGAGCCTTTCTTCAGTAACCTTTTCAGTTTCAACAAAGTCTGGCGGATTCTTGAGCACAGGAGTTTCATAAGGATCCCTCGACAGGGGTGGTCTTTGAAGTGGGGGATTCAGATATTGAGGCATTGGTTCATTCACTGGCCTGATCTTCTTAGCCACTGGTTTGTACTTTGTTGCACCAACAATAAATCCGCCTTCTCTAAAGTCCTTACAAATCAATTCTTGTTCCTTCATACCCAGTCCACTTGCCAAATAAGATAACACATTCAATTCTTCTTCTTCAAATAAATCATCTTCAATCTTGAACCGTAATAATCTTTTCTTTCCACGTCTTGAACCTCTTCTTCTTGCTTTGCACTTGCCGCTATTTAAACACTTGCCACCATAAAAATCATTAAACTCTTCTTCATTTGAAATAAAATTAAATTGAGAGAAATAAAAAGTTGAATACGAATCAAAAGAATTTTCTTTAAAATCTTGAGGAATAAAATAATTTAAATTTGAAAGATGATTGAATGTACAATGAAAATTATTATGATGCAAAAAATTAGATGAACCAGGGGTGTCTTGCTGCACCTTGACAATTTCCCCATTTAACGATCCACCTACAATTCTTTTAAATCCCTGTGATGTTCATCCGCATCTTCCTTAACCAATTTCCAAACTTTCTTCCCACCATTTGCATACCTATGTCTTCTTGAAGACTGATTTGAAATTGATTCTTCATTTTGATAAACCTGAGGAGGCCAATCTATCCCAGGAATACTTCTTTGAAATTCACTAGCTTTACCATCACAAGTTGAAAACCTTGCAACCATTCCTCTATCATCAACCATTGAAATTCTTTCTCCATACTTCTCCGAAAATTGACAATTTGCTTCAAAATCAACTAAGAAAGGTCTACCTAAAATTACTGGTGCATCACCTGTAGTTAAAAAGAAATGAACCTTTCCTTGAACATGATCACCAATCAAAACTTGAACATTTTCAACAATACCAACTAATTCAGCTTCATTGTTAACAATACCACGCAACGCCATCTTGATCTTGACATGTGATTCTAAACCCATGCTATAAGCAAAATCTACATTCATAACATTGATTTGAGATCCTGAATCAATAAGACATCTTGTAGTAATTTCATGATCGCCAAGTTCAACATTGAGAAATCCCAAAGGACATGAATATAACCAATTCTTCTGTCTACCTAAAATTGATCTTAATTTGCCAAAGTCCAAATTATTCAAGTCAGCATGATTCATTCTTCCAATATCTTCTTCTTGAATAATCTCATTGGTACGCCTAAAACTATCATTTGAACCTAAATTAACCTTCCTGCTGATTCCATTTCCAACACTACCACCTTTAATTTTCAATCCATCAACTAAATCCGGTACTAAATTAATCAATTCCTCTAATGTAAGTTGAGGAGCCTTCATTTCCTTGCACTTATCAATTAAACCTTCTAAAGCGCCATTCTTCTTGCTTGAAACAATACCAGGTGACTTTGATCTTGATTCTTCGTTCTTGATATTCTTCAAAGGTGAAATATAAGTAGGTTTTCTTGAACTTCTTCCATCTTCAATTGAAATGTCCCTCAAAACCTTATGTCTTTGATCTGGAGTATTTGGATAACTTCCTGGTAACATCTCAATTTCTGAATCTGTACTTAAATCTTCAATTTGAGTTCCTCTCTTCAAAATCTTCTTTGGCGTAATTTGAGGCGTACTTGTAACAGGTAAGTCTCTTGAATTTTCTACTACTCCATCCCAACCAGGTGTTGAAAACCTTTCTGAATTCTCACGTCTAAATTGATCAGCTTGTTCTTCAGTAATAATAATTTCTTCTTCTCTTCCTTTATCATTTCTTGAATTTGAATCAATATTAACACCTTCATTGTCTTGATCTAAATTAGCAAAACGTGGTGAAGTCCTTTTCTTGACCAAAGGATCCGCTTTTCTTCTTGCTGCATCTGATTCAAATATCACTCTTCTTTGACTTGAAATTGAAGGAACATTCCACTGACTTAAAGAACCACAACTTGCTTTAACTGATTCCTTGCCTTTATCTTCTTCTTTCTCAATCTTCACCTTATCCTGAGTAACCTTAGTTGAATTATCAATCACCACTCTCCTATAAGGCTTCTGATCCCAAGGAATTCTATCACCATTTGGAAGAAAGAAATTTTTACCATCAAACTTAACCAATTTATCATCAACATCTTTCTTAACATACATACAATCATTAAGTGAATGTCCTTCTCTATCACAATACCAACACATATACGCTGGTCTACTACCTTCATTCCTCTTAAATTCATCATTTTCATTTCTATTACCATAATTGTTTCTTGAGTAATTATTTTCTCTATTACCACCATAATTACCACGACCAGAATTACCATTACCACTGCTACCATAAGTTCTTCCACCTGTAGCACCACCTTTCTTCAAATTTTCATTTTCTTTCTCAACAATTTCCAACCTCTTCTTCAACTGATCCAACAAATTACTTGAACCACTTGAATTACCTGAAATACCCAATGAAGTTTGACGTTGAGTTCTGAATCCTTCCATAACTGAAGCAACATTAATTTTCTTTGATGTAGTAACTTCTTCATCATTCTGAGTTAAATCTCCAAAAGCCATGTTCATTCTCATTACTCTGCTAACGTAATTTTCCAACATACTCAATGGAACCATTCTGTAATGATGACCAACTTTCTTCAATTGTCCTTCACTATCCATTAAGATTTTGATTTGATGTTGAATATGAGATGAAAAAGCCTTGAAGTAATATCTTGCCATTGATCTTGAATCACTTGAATCAATTTGACCTGAACTCTTCAAATAAATTAACATTGTCTTGAATTTGTTTTCAAACTTGACATAAGCATCATTTGTTGAAATTCCACCCGCTTTTGATAAGTCATCACATAATTTGTACAAGTCTTCATCCGTATACAAAGGTTGAGTACCCGCACCCCATAATTCATTCATTTCATTCTTCAATAATCTCCATCTTTGAGTTCTGTAGCCTGCCATAGCTTCAATAACAGTCTTCATTTCGTCATCTTTGATAAAAAACTTGACTTGAAGACACTTATCTCTATCACTTGCATTATCAATTAAAGCTGCATCTTCAAAATCTCTTAAAAACCTTTCCATATCACCACCTGATTTAAATGATAAATTCTTGTCAACTGGTTGAATCTTGACTGGTTTCTTGTGATCTTCATCTTCACTACTGACTTCTTCATAAACAACTCTTCTTGTCTTCTTTGATTTGAATTGATTTTGAATCTGATCTTTCTTGTCTTGAAATTTAACATTTCTCAATTTGAATTCATCTTCAATTTGTTCTTCTTCTTCTTCTGCAGTTTGAAATGATCTTTCAGCTTCTTTCCCTAATAAATTGTCTTGAACTTGCTGAGCATCTTCATCTTCTTCTGAATTATCACTATGATAAACTCCTTCATTCCTCAATTCTCTTCTACGCACCTTCTCATCTCTTGATGCCTTCATCTTGTCTTGCTTTAATTTCTGTAAAACTTGAATCACTTCTTTCTCAGTTAAACCTTCCATTAAACTTGAAACATTTTCTTCTGAAACATCATAATTCTCTGATAATTCTCTGCCTTTTCCTTTATCCAAAACATCAAAACCACTTGAACTAGCCTTGACATCTTCCTTATTCCATTCATTATCATATAAATTTGCCATCTTGAATCTGATGAGATAAGTAAATAAGTTAATGAATAAAATCACTCAATAACCACGAAATTCTTGATGACTTGATGAGTAACAATCAACTTGAATTAACAATAAATCTTGAAGTGAATACAAATGAACTTGAATACCCAAATCAATTCTAAAAGACCTATATCCAGGTTCTTTTATCAAATAAACACCAATAATGATAAGTGAATGAGTTAATGACTAATTGAATCAATAACCAAAAATGTCTTGATGACTTGCTGAATAAAATTCAACTTGAAATAATAATAATTCTTGAATACCTGAACCAATATTCAATAAATTCTGAAAAGACCAATATCCTGGTTCTTTTATCAAATGATACCAAATAACTTCAATACCAATCAAAGAGACCAATATCCTGGTGCTCTACACGAAATTAACAACTTCTGAATAAGTAAATTAAATTTCAAATAATAATAAATCTTGAAGTGAATAAATCTTGAACTTGAAAAACCCAAATCAATTCTAGAAGACCTATATCCAGGTGCTTGTATCAAATTAAACCTTTAAATTAAGTTAATGAATAAATGAATCAAAAACCACGAAATTCTTGATGACTTGATGAGTAACAATCACTAAGAATAATAATAAATGAACTTGAATTTGAATTCTTGAATCTTGAAGACCAATAAATCAAAACCTAAAAGACCAATATCCTGGTGCTTTTATCCAATAAAACCAATTACTAAAATCAAAGTAGACCAATATCCTGGTTCTACCAGGAAATTAATATCCTACAATCAACCTTGATAACCAAAAGAACCCCTAGATGACTCAGTTGGAAGAGCAAACACCAAAAAGGGAAGAGGTAAGATCAAGAGTTGAGGGACCAGATGTAGAACTCTTTCAGAACTGGCTGAAAGCAGAGCTGAGGAGGGGAAGTAAGAAGACAAAAAAAGACAAACAACCACAAAAAGAACAATAATAAGTCTTGAGTGGTGAATGAAAGACTTCAAACAGAGAAATGCCCTTCTCAATAAGGGACTTCGATTACTATGAATTAAATTTAAGTCCTGTAAGACTTTGGATTAATAAAAACCAGGCTAAAAGAGGACAATAATTTCAAAGATAACACTTTCTAGGCGCACTCAGGCACCAATACCAATGAGCAAATGAGTACCAAACTCAACAGGAAATTATTAAAAGAGAAATAAGGGTCTAGTATTATAAAATTCCAACTCTTACTAGTTGTTTAACCTGAATAATGATAATAAAAAGATACAAGCTTATTCTACTATTCTAATAATAATTTTTGCTAATTAAAAAGGGGACAAAAGTCCCTACAAAAGATACCAAAGTATATATAAAAAAATAAGAGCACACAAAATTGAAATGTGACAAAATGGACCCCCAAACTCGAAATTCCAACTTCAAACACAAATTCACCAAAATTCTCCTTATCAAACTCAAAATAAAATTCAGAAACCTAATTTGAGCACACACATTAACCATTGACAAACTTTCAAGCACACAAATCACCCTAAAACTCAGTTGTTAACCACAAAAACCAGAAAATCCGCCAATTCACCCTTAATGTGAAATAAAATACGATTGAGGGGCCATATGAAAATTGTGAAGAGACAGAAAGAAAGAGAATTTTCTGCTCTACAACTTTGCTCAGCAAAGCTAAACTCTAACTCTAATGGTTCTACCCTTAAACAGCAAATGAAAATCAAAGGAAATTTTCGAAATTATGAATTACCCAGTTTACCACCTTGGTTTACCACTAATATGATAAATAAAATTAAATTGAATGATGATCTACCCCAATAGAAAATACCCCAACCATTTATTCCCTGCAAAACTGCTGTGGTACCCTTTATTCAAAGTTCCTTAATCAAAACTTCAAATATCTCAGCTGTCGAATGTCATTTTCGAATTTTCGAAAATTCTCCTTCTGTCAATTTCAATCTTCTAATGTCCTTTAATGTGTCAATCATAATTTAATAAATTGCCTTGAGGATTTCCTTATCATTACTCTAGTCCCCATTCTCAATTCCAGTTTACCACTCCTCCATCCCCAAATTTCGACTTTTTGGTCCTTTTAAACCCATAACAAATAAACCCATAATTTGATTTGTGGCCTGTATTCCTCCACTAACACATAACTTCCATTCACACATACCTCCAAAACCCATAAAATTCGATTTTTCCACTTTAAATTCATCACTCTATTCAATTCACTCTACTTGATACCTGAAGATTAAAAATAAAAATAAATAAAAATAAAATATACTATTTTAAGATGAAATGAATTAATATAAAATAAAAATAAAAATAAAAATAAAAATAATAAAAATAGATAAATATAAATATAAAATTTAAAGAATCAAAACAAATGAAATAAATAAATGTATGTATATAAGTAAAAAAAATCTGATCAATGATAATGAATTAATAAAAAATAAAATAAAGTAAAATAAAAGTTTCTAGTATGTAATGATAATAATAAAAAATTAAAAAAACTGATTAAATTAAGTAAATTTGATTAAATAAAATAAAAAATAAAAAATAAAAATAAGATACATGTGTAATACACACATATAAAGTTTGTAGTTACTTTATATTACCACAGCCTCCCCCAAAACCACATGATGTCCCCATCATGCAAACTAAATAAAATATGTCTATAAGATGAATACTGACTCCCCCAAAACACAATGGTGTTTGCCTCCGCCATTCCATCAACCAAAATTAAGAATAGGATCGTGAAGTACTTTGAGAATTTGCTGAGTTGAGTCATACTGAGAAATGAGAGTATGTTATAATTTGTGACTAGTTAAACATATTTATGAGTAAATAACTATAACTTCAAATTTTTAAATTTATGTATTATTGAGTCTTGAGTGTCCATTTTAATATTTGATGCGTAAAATAAACTTGTATTATAAAATTTTACTTTAATGAATTTAAATACGTAATTAACCCCTTATTTTAAAAGATGAATAAGTGTCCATTTCCACGTCTTCCAAACTACCCTCCACTCCTCTCACATCTTTCAGTGAGGACCTTTCCCAAAACCAAATAAACATAACCAAAGAAAAAGAAAAAAAATGAAAAGAAGCCGTAACCAGATAGCCTTGACCGTAACACCCTCATATGAATTCTGCCCATGTAAATTTTAGTTGAACCGCCAATGCCTGCTGTAATAATTGTGAATGATCTTGCCCTGAATAAATTGTGTGTAAGATGAAAGAAACCATCATAAAAAAATTAAGAAAATGAAATAGAAAGAAATGAAAGAAATGAAAAGTGAAGAACCCGCCGCAACTATGTGATTTTGTTCCCTCTTCACTTGTTTGATTTTGATACCCCATGAATTTAATTGTTTTGATAATTTGAATACCGCACCCAAAGAAAAAGAAAGAAGAAAAAATGAGATAAAATAAGAAACATAACCAGACTCTATAATAAAGATTTTGACCGCAACTAATTTGAGATAAAATTTGAAACCCGCCTCTATGATTGTTTTAATAATAATGAACCCATGACCTCTAAGAAATTTGAATAAGTAAGTATAAAAAAGAAAAAAAAAGAAATTAAGATAATGAATAAAATAAAAAGAAACATAACCAAGTCTATATTAATAAATAAATGTCTACCCTGCCTGATAAATTAACTTCTGCCACTGTTTTGTTGTAATAAGTTGTAAGTTGTTGTTGTACCCTCTTGATTGATTGAATTTTGATAATTGATTTGAAACACCACATGATGAAATAATTTGAAAGAAATATAAGATAAAAGAAAAATAGAAACATAACCATGAATTGATAAAAGAAAAATGTAACCAAACTCTGCCGTAACCACTGAGATAAATGAAATCCTCCTCTATATTGATTGATGAATGTAACCATGATTTGATGAAATAAATGAAATAAATAAAGAAATTGAAATAAAAACTTGAAATAAAATTAAGAAAAAGAAAAAATAGAAAAACACAATTAAAACACACACAACCATAAAAAAAGAAATTGCAATCTATGTTGATTTTTATTTGATTTTGTAATTTTGATTAAACACTAAACTCTTCATCACTTTCCTCCCATCTTGAATCTTCATCCATAAAATCTTCACCTTCATTTTTTTCATTTAAATCTTCCTCATCTGTACTTTCTTCTAAATCATTTGTTCCCCTTGCGTAAAATTTCTTGACATGAGACGCAGCATACCTTCTCCGTAATTCAGTTCCATCTAATTCTTCCAATACAAATGATCCCATTGGAAGTTGTTCTTTAACCTTATAAGGTCCATTCCATCTGTTTTCAAATAATTTACCCCATTGACTTTCTAATGATGCATTATAAACTAAAACCATATCACCAACCTGTAAAGGACTTTTCCTTAATTTGTGCGCATTTTTCTTGTCCCAATATCTAACACTTTCTTCTCTAACTCTAATCATTTTACTGTAAGCATTATCCATCATTTCTTCTCTTCTTAAAAGTTGTTCAGTTCTTGCTTCTAATAATTCAGCTCTTGTATGTACATCTTCCCAATTAACTCCAAGAAAAGTTCCAGCCTCAACGTCAACAGGTAAAACCGCTCTTTGACCAAATACCATCTCATAAGGTGAAACTCCTGTTGTTCTCTTTGTTGAAATTCTATCTGCAAATAAAACCATTGGTAAGGTTTTCCTCCAAGCGCTTGGATTTGTACTACACATTTTGACTAAGGCATCCTTGATTGGCTTGTGACCTCTCTCAACCATACCAGCTGCTTGTGGATAATAAGGTGTAACAATTCTAAGTTTTGCTCCACACTTTTCAACCGCATTAACTAACTCATCTTTAAATTCACCACCACCATCAACTGTAACCATTTTAATTGCACCATATCTAAATATCCATTCTTTTTCTAAAAATTCTGCAACCTTATCCGCTTTTAAATTAACCAAAGGTACTGCTTCAACCCAACCTGATAAATCATCTCTTGCAACCACTAAGTACTTATGTTGACCAGCCTTGATATGTACAGCATCCATACTAATTCTACCAAACAATGTAGCTTCTCCTGTAGCATGTCCTAATTCCTTGGGTGTAAGTGCGCTCCGCTTTTGACAAGCTTCACAACTTTGAACCCATTCCCTTACAGACTTCTTCAAGCTTGGCCACCAAAACCTAAGTACAATTCTTCTATAAGTTTCTTCAACTCCTCTATGACCTAAACCTTCATGTAATTGTTCTAAAATCCAATCTTGACCTTCAACATTTGTAACTACAACCTGAGCCATTGGACTCTGCCGCCGCATTAACCGCCCATTATCCAAGTAAAACTTATCTAACTTTCTTTTGATTGACTTAAATTCTTCATCACTAATATCTTCTGGTCTGATTAAATCTTCTAAGTAATTGACTAAATGTTTCCAAAATCCAACTTGTTCCCATCTTGCGTCACCATCAAGTAAATCTTCACTGATAATTAAATCCGCACAATAAATACCAAAATCAAAATCATTTGAAACATCAATAAATTTCTTCTCTTCATTGAATTCTTCAGCTTCACTGTCTAATTCACTATCTTGAGGTCTTCTTGATAAACCATCCGGCATAGTAAAAGTCTTCCCCGCTTTGTGAACTAAATCAAATGAAAATAATTGAATGAATGAAACCCATCTTGTCATTGGAGCATTAGGTAAATCAGGAGTATTAATCATTTGAATTAAAGCTTTAGCATCTACTTGTAACTCAAAATGTTGACCCCATAAATGAACTTGTAATTTCTTCAAAATCTTTGCTACTCCACATAATTCTAATTTTGGTTGTGAGTATCTTGATTCAACTTCAGTAAAAGTAACAGATTCATACAACACTGGTCTATCTTTCTTGATTTTGTCTTCTTGAGTTAAAACTGCACCAGCCGCAATATAACTTGAATCAACAGCTAATTTCGATTTACCTGCACCTTCACCATAAGTAATACTCTTCAATGTAATTTCTCTACCAACTATATCCTTCAATTGTTCAAATGCATCTTGACATACACTATCCCAATCCCAATCAACACCTTTCCTTGTTAATCTTCTTAAAGGAGAAGATAACTCAGAGAAACCTTCAATAAACATTCTCACATATACGCATACACCTAAAAAACCTCTAACTTGTCCTGGATCTTTTGGTACTGGCCAAGTTTGAATTTTGTTCTTCTTCTTGACTGAAATAGTCCTACCATGAAAACCAACAACATGTCCAACAATTTCTAATTCTGGTACACATGCAGCAAACTTCTTTCCTGAAACCGTAAGTCCAGCTTCTTCAATCCTGAATAATATCCTTTCCAATGTAACCGCATACTCATAAATAAATCTTCTAATTCCTTCATTTTCAAATAAAACTTCATTGTCATAATCATCTCTTGGACCCATAATACCACCATCATCAATAAATACACCAGCATGTTCAGGAATCTCATCTTGAAGTATCCACATCATCTGAGCCTGATAAACCGCAACTGAATTGGTTGCACCTTGAGGAAGTCTAGTTAATTGAAACCTACCCAAAGGAGTCTCAAAAGTTGTCAAAGGTCTTGACTCAAATGCCAATTCCCTTTCATCATAACCACCCATAATATCACCAAGTCCGTAACATGATCTCCCAGCAAAAGCTTCAACAAATTCTTCTGGAGCGGGTGGTACACCTGCATCCTTGATTGTAACTTTATTTAATTCTTGTAAATCATGAACCACTCTAAGTTTACCATCATGTTTAATTACACAAAATACTGGGCTTGAATAGCTTGAAGTACTTTGCTCATATAAACCGGTTCTTAATCTTTGTCTAACTAATTCAATGTATTCTTGTCTTTTTGCTTTAGGAATTGGAATAACTTTCTTTTGCCAAGGTACATGATCAACAACAGGAATAATATAAGGTAAACCATACTCATGTTTCAATACACCTCTTTCACTTTCCTGAAACGCAATTGATTTTTCTCTCAAGACAATAACATGTAAAATTAATTTCGTTTCTTCACTACTTAACCAACCAGGCGGACCAAAATTAACCATCTTGAGCCTTTCTTCAGTAACCTTTTCAGTTTCAACAAAGTCTGGCGGATTCTTGAGCACAGGAGTTTCATAAGGATCCCTCGACAGGGGTGGTCTTTGAAGTGGGGGATTCAGATATTGAGGCATTGGTTCATTCACTGGCCTGATCTTCTTAGCCACTGGTTTGTACTTTGTTGCACCAACAATAAATCCGCCTTCTCTAAAGTCCTTACAAATCAATTCTTGTTCCTTCATACCCAGTCCACTTGCCAAATAAGATAACACATTCAATTCTTCTTCTTCAAATAAATCATCTTCAATCTTGAACCGTAATAATCTTTTCTTTCCACGTCTTGAACCTCTTCTTCTTGCTTTGCACTTGCCGCTATTTAAACACTTGCCACCATAAAAATCATTAAACTCTTCTTCATTTGAAATAAAATTAAATTGAGAGAAATAAAAAGTTGAATACGAATCAAAAGAATTTTCTTTAAAATCTTGAGGAATAAAATAATTTAAATTTGAAAGATGATTGAATGTACAATGAAAATTATTATGATGCAAAAAATTAGATGAACCAGGGGTGTCTTGCTGCACCTTGACAATTTCCCCATTTAACGATCCACCTACAATTCTTTTAAATCCCTGTGATGTTCATCCGCATCTTCCTTAACCAATTTCCAAACTTTCTTCCCACCATTTGCATACCTATGTCTTCTTGAAGACTGATTTGAAATTGATTCTTCATTTTGATAAACCTGAGGAGGCCAATCTATCCCAGGAATACTTCTTTGAAATTCACTAGCTTTACCATCACAAGTTGAAAACCTTGCAACCATTCCTCTATCATCAACCATTGAAATTCTTTCTCCATACTTCTCCGAAAATTGACAATTTGCTTCAAAATCAACTAAGAAAGGTCTACCTAAAATTACTGGTGCATCACCTGTAGTTAAAAAGAAATGAACCTTTCCTTGAACATGATCACCAATCAAAACTTGAACATTTTCAACAATACCAACTAATTCAGCTTCATTGTTAACAATACCACGCAACGCCATCTTGATCTTGACATGTGATTCTAAACCCATGCTATAAGCAAAATCTACATTCATAACATTGATTTGAGATCCTGAATCAATAAGACATCTTGTAGTAATTTCATGATCGCCAAGTTCAACATTGAGAAATCCCAAAGGACATGAATATAACCAATTCTTCTGTCTACCTAAAATTGATCTTAATTTGCCAAAGTCCAAATTATTCAAGTCAGCATGATTCATTCTTCCAATATCTTCTTCTTGAATAATCTCATTGGTACGCCTAAAACTATCATTTGAACCTAAATTAACCTTCCTGCTGATTCCATTTCCAACACTACCACCTTTAATTTTCAATCCATCAACTAAATCCGGTACTAAATTAATCAATTCCTCTAATGTAAGTTGAGGAGCCTTCATTTCCTTGCACTTATCAATTAAACCTTCTAAAGCGCCATTCTTCTTGCTTGAAACAATACCAGGTGACTTTGATCTTGATTCTTCGTTCTTGATATTCTTCAAAGGTGAAATATAAGTAGGTTTTCTTGAACTTCTTCCATCTTCAATTGAAATGTCCCTCAAAACCTTATGTCTTTGATCTGGAGTATTTGGATAACTTCCTGGTAACATCTCAATTTCTGAATCTGTACTTAAATCTTCAATTTGAGTTCCTCTCTTCAAAATCTTCTTTGGCGTAATTTGAGGCGTACTTGTAACAGGTAAGTCTCTTGAATTTTCTACTACTCCATCCCAACCAGGTGTTGAAAACCTTTCTGAATTCTCACGTCTAAATTGATCAGCTTGTTCTTCAGTAATAATAATTTCTTCTTCTCTTCCTTTATCATTTCTTGAATTTGAATCAATATTAACACCTTCATTGTCTTGATCTAAATTAGCAAAACGTGGTGAAGTCCTTTTCTTGACCAAAGGATCCGCTTTTCTTCTTGCTGCATCTGATTCAAATATCACTCTTCTTTGACTTGAAATTGAAGGAACATTCCACTGACTTAAAGAACCACAACTTGCTTTAACTGATTCCTTGCCTTTATCTTCTTCTTTCTCAATCTTCACCTTATCCTGAGTAACCTTAGTTGAATTATCAATCACCACTCTCCTATAAGGCTTCTGATCCCAAGGAATTCTATCACCATTTGGAAGAAAGAAATTTTTACCATCAAACTTAACCAATTTATCATCAACATCTTTCTTAACATACATACAATCATTAAGTGAATGTCCTTCTCTATCACAATACCAACACATATACGCTGGTCTACTACCTTCATTCCTCTTAAATTCATCATTTTCATTTCTATTACCATAATTGTTTCTTGAGTAATTATTTTCTCTATTACCACCATAATTACCACGACCAGAATTACCATTACCACTGCTACCATAAGTTCTTCCACCTGTAGCACCACCTTTCTTCAAATTTTCATTTTCTTTCTCAACAATTTCCAACCTCTTCTTCAACTGATCCAACAAATTACTTGAACCACTTGAATTACCTGAAATACCCAATGAAGTTTGACGTTGAGTTCTGAATCCTTCCATAACTGAAGCAACATTAATTTTCTTTGATGTAGTAACTTCTTCATCATTCTGAGTTAAATCTCCAAAAGCCATGTTCATTCTCATTACTCTGCTAACGTAATTTTCCAACATACTCAATGGAACCATTCTGTAATGATGACCAACTTTCTTCAATTGTCCTTCACTATCCATTAAGATTTTGATTTGATGTTGAATATGAGATGAAAAAGCCTTGAAGTAATATCTTGCCATTGATCTTGAATCACTTGAATCAATTTGACCTGAACTCTTCAAATAAATTAACATTGTCTTGAATTTGTTTTCAAACTTGACATAAGCATCATTTGTTGAAATTCCACCCGCTTTTGATAAGTCATCACATAATTTGTACAAGTCTTCATCCGTATACAAAGGTTGAGTACCCGCACCCCATAATTCATTCATTTCATTCTTCAATAATCTCCATCTTTGAGTTCTGTAGCCTGCCATAGCTTCAATAACAGTCTTCATTTCGTCATCTTTGATAAAAAACTTGACTTGAAGACACTTATCTCTATCACTTGCATTATCAATTAAAGCTGCATCTTCAAAATCTCTTAAAAACCTTTCCATATCACCACCTGATTTAAATGATAAATTCTTGTCAACTGGTTGAATCTTGACTGGTTTCTTGTGATCTTCATCTTCACTACTGACTTCTTCATAAACAACTCTTCTTGTCTTCTTTGATTTGAATTGATTTTGAATCTGATCTTTCTTGTCTTGAAATTTAACATTTCTCAATTTGAATTCATCTTCAATTTGTTCTTCTTCTTCTTCTGCAGTTTGAAATGATCTTTCAGCTTCTTTCCCTAATAAATTGTCTTGAACTTGCTGAGCATCTTCATCTTCTTCTGAATTATCACTATGATAAACTCCTTCATTCCTCAATTCTCTTCTACGCACCTTCTCATCTCTTGATGCCTTCATCTTGTCTTGCTTTAATTTCTGTAAAACTTGAATCACTTCTTTCTCAGTTAAACCTTCCATTAAACTTGAAACATTTTCTTCTGAAACATCATAATTCTCTGATAATTCTCTGCCTTTTCCTTTATCCAAAACATCAAAACCACTTGAACTAGCCTTGACATCTTCCTTATTCCATTCATTATCATATAAATTTGCCATCTTGAATCTGATGAGATAAGTAAATAAGTTAATGAATAAAATCACTCAATAACCACGAAATTCTTGATGACTTGATGAGTAACAATCAACTTGAATTAACAATAAATCTTGAAGTGAATACAAATGAACTTGAATACCCAAATCAATTCTAAAAGACCTATATCCAGGTTCTTTTATCAAATAAACACCAATAATGATAAGTGAATGAGTTAATGACTAATTGAATCAATAACCAAAAATGTCTTGATGACTTGCTGAATAAAATTCAACTTGAAATAATAATAATTCTTGAATACCTGAACCAATATTCAATAAATTCTGAAAAGACCAATATCCTGGTTCTTTTATCAAATGATACCAAATAACTTCAATACCAATCAAAGAGACCAATATCCTGGTGCTCTACACGAAATTAACAACTTCTGAATAAGTAAATTAAATTTCAAATAATAATAAATCTTGAAGTGAATAAATCTTGAACTTGAAAAACCCAAATCAATTCTAGAAGACCTATATCCAGGTGCTTGTATCAAATTAAACCTTTAAATTAAGTTAATGAATAAATGAATCAAAAACCACGAAATTCTTGATGACTTGATGAGTAACAATCACTAAGAATAATAATAAATGAACTTGAATTTGAATTCTTGAATCTTGAAGACCAATAAATCAAAACCTAAAAGACCAATATCCTGGTGCTTTTATCCAATAAAACCAATTACTAAAATCAAAGTAGACCAATATCCTGGTTCTACCAGGAAATTAATATCCTACAATCAACCTTGATAACCAAAAGAACCCCTAGATGACTCAGTTGGAAGAGCAAACACCAAAAAGGGAAGAGGTAAGATCAAGAGTTGAGGGACCAGATGTAGAACTCTTTCAGAACTGGCTGAAAGCAGAGCTGAGGAGGGGAAGTAAGAAGACAAAAAAAGACAAACAACCACAAAAAGAACAATAATAAGTCTTGAGTGGTGAATGAAAGACTTCAAACAGAGAAATGCCCTTCTCAATAAGGGACTTCGATTACTATGAATTAAATTTAAGTCCTGTAAGACTTTGGATTAATAAAAACCAGGCTAAAAGAGGACAATAATTTCAAAGATAACACTTTCTAGGCGCACTCAGGCACCAATACCAATGAGCAAATGAGTACCAAACTCAACAGGAAATTATTAAAAGAGAAATAAGGGTCTAGTATTATAAAATTCCAACTCTTACTAGTTGTTTAACCTGAATAATGATAATAAAAAGATACAAGCTTATTCTACTATTCTAATAATAATTTTTGCTAATTAAAAAGGGGACAAAAGTCCCTACAAAAGATACCAAAGTATATATAAAAAAATAAGAGCACACAAAATTGAAATGTGACAAAATGGACCCCCAAACTCGAAATTCCAACTTCAAACACAAATTCACCAAAATTCTCCTTATCAAACTCAAAATAAAATTCAGAAACCTAATTTGAGCACACACATTAACCATTGACAAACTTTCAAGCACACAAATCACCCTAAAACTCAGTTGTTAACCACAAAAACCAGAAAATCCGCCAATTCACCCTTAATGTGAAATAAAATACGATTGAGGGGCCATATGAAAATTGTGAAGAGACAGAAAGAAAGAGAATTTTCTGCTCTACAACTTTGCTCAGCAAAGCTAAACTCTAACTCTAATGGTTCTACCCTTAAACAGCAAATGAAAATCAAAGGAAATTTTCGAAATTATGAATTACCCAGTTTACCACCTTGGTTTACCACTAATATGATAAATAAAATTAAATTGAATGATGATCTACCCCAATAGAAAATACCCCAACCATTTATTCCCTGCAAAACTGCTGTGGTACCCTTTATTCAAAGTTCCTTAATCAAAACTTCAAATATCTCAGCTGTCGAATGTCATTTTCGAATTTTCGAAAATTCTCCTTCTGTCAATTTCAATCTTCTAATGTCCTTTAATGTGTCAATCATAATTTAATAAATTGCCTTGAGGATTTCCTTATCATTACTCTAGTCCCCATTCTCAATTCCAGTTTACCACTCCTCCATCCCCAAATTTCGACTTTTTGGTCCTTTTAAACCCATAACAAATAAACCCATAATTTGATTTGTGGCCTGTATTCCTCCACTAACACATAACTTCCATTCACACATACCTCCAAAACCCATAAAATTCGATTTTTCCACTTTAAATTCATCACTCTATTCAATTCACTCTACTTGATACCTGAAGATTAAAAATAAAAATAAATAAAAATAAAATATACTATTTTAAGATGAAATGAATTAATATAAAATAAAAATAAAAATAAAAATAAAAATAATAAAAATAGATAAATATAAATATAAAATTTAAAGAATCAAAACAAATGAAATAAATAAATGTATGTATATAAGTAAAAAAAATCTGATCAATGATAATGAATTAATAAAAAATAAAATAAAATAAAATAAAAGTTTCTAGTATGTAATGATAATAATAAAAAATTAAAAAAACTGATTAAATTAAGTAAATTTGATTAAATAAAATAAAAAATAAAAATAAAAATAAGATACATGTGTAATACACACATATAAAGTTTGTAGTTACTTTATATTACCACAACGACACAATGAAAACAGCTACGACGACGGCAATTTGCCTTAAAACAATAAAACCGTCGGTTGAGAACGCTGCCAAACATGATATTAGAACCTACGCACGGCCATCAGCTACTGAGGTTATGATGATTATTGGTGATGGTGGTGAGATTGGAACTGCGGAAAGAGATATTGTTTTATATTCCACCGAAAAAACTTGGAAAAGAATTTCTGATTTGCATACGGGCTATCTGCCACTGCGTTATCCTCTGCTATTCCCTTTTGGTCAACAGGGATGGAACGAGCATTACCGGATTCCTGGAAGAGAAGGTATGTTGTGTTCTCTTGCTTTTTATGTTCACTGCTTAACATGTTTATTAGGCAAAGAAGCAGCTGTCACTTCACTAGCGTGGTTTGCTTATCTATTATTCGAAAGAAAGAATGAGTTTTTAAACATAATGGCGTCGCGATACCTTTTGCAAGAATTTGCAACAGATTTATACGCTTGCGTTGAACACAGTCGCTTAAATTATTTTAGAACACACCAAGAGGAGATTCGGTCAGAGTTATATTCGGGTGCCATAGAAGCGTTAGGCAGGAATGATTTTGCAATTGGACGTCGAGTGGTATTGCCAGCATCACACATTGGAGGACCACGGGCAATGATACAATTGTATCATGATGCAATGGCGTTGGTCCGACATTTTGGACAACCAAGTTACTTTATAACTATGACAGCCAACGATTATTGGCCGGAAATCCAAGATAACTTAAAATTTGGTCAAGCTGCGATGGATCGTCCCGATTTGGTGACACGAGTTTTCAATTTAAAACTCAATGCGTTGATGGAAGATATTACAGATAAAGGACGTTTGGGGAACTGCATCTCACATATTTCGACAATCGAATTTCAAAACCGCGGAAGACCACATTGTCACTTTATCCCCATCCTCTCCAAAGAAGAAACACCAAGAACACCTGAAGCAGTTGATTTGGTTGTCCGAGCAGAAATACCCGATAAGGAAATTGAACCATTATTATATGATTTGGTCACGAAACTGATGTTGCATGGGCCATGCAGTGAAGGTAGTTCTTGCTGGCGGAATAATCATTGTCGTTTTGGTTATCCAAAGGAATATGCTGAAATCACGACAATGACAGATGATTCATATCCAACGTATCAAAGAAGAAATAACGGTGTGACTTTTGTAAGGAATGGCTACACCTATACAAATAAAGATGTTGCGCCGTACAACGCCTATCTTTTAATGAAGTACAACTGTCACATCAATGTCGAAGTAGCCGTCAGCTTTCATGCTTTGAAATATCTTTATAAATATATAACTAAGGGCCATGACCGAGCTTCTCTTTCAATGGTTGCTGAAAATGAGATTCAGACTTTTGTTGATGGACGAAGTTTAACGGCTACTGAGGGTAAGTAGACTTATAAATTGATCACAAGGTTTTCAACGAATTAATCAATATTCTATTACAGCCTGTTGGCGGCTGTTCCAGTTTCCAATGTCAAGTCGATATCCAGCAGTTCAAAGATTGGAATTACATATGCCGAAGGAAAATCCTGTCTACTTTATCACGAATGAATCGTTAAGACGGCAGGTTGAATCCGGAAGAGCGGCAAGAACAATGTTAACGGAATTCTTTACTCTGTGCCGCAATAATGTCAACGTCATAATGGGAGAGCGCAACATCATGATCAATACTTTGACATATCCAGAAGTAGTGAATTATTTTGGTTGGGACAAAACAACTAAAACTTGGAAACCAAGGAAAAACAATACAAAAACAATTTCTCGCATACATTTTGCAAGTTTATCTCAAGGGGACCGGTATTTTTTGAGGTTAC
Organism: Melampsora americana; assembly: GCA_022264835.1. Lineage (NCBI taxonomy): Eukaryota > Fungi > Basidiomycota > Pucciniomycetes > Pucciniales > Melampsoraceae > Melampsora > Melampsora americana. Next base: position 7,607 of record JAIFHY010000148.1, on the reverse strand, counting down.
TTCTATTCCATGTCAAAGGTCCAACTTCTTTTGAAGATCTACGAACAGTCAATGGAGTACTTCATCAAACGTACAATAGTGCAGCGGCGGCGTTAGGTTTGCTTCTGAGTGATGACCACTATATAGCTGCAATGGCAGAGTGCGCCTTGGTTCAAGGCGGTGGGCAATTACGACGTATGTTCTGTATAATATTGAAATATGGACCGCCGGCGGATCCACATCGAATTTGGAAGATGTTTGAATCCGACTTAACCGACGATTGTAGATTTGCTATGAAAGAAATTAATCACGACATTGAACCTACGGATGAAATGGTTGAGGCGTTAGGTTTATACCGCATGCAACAAGCCCTAGAAGAAGTTGGACTACAACTGCAATGTATATCTATGGCAAAACCAGATTTAATGCAATTAGCTGGATTTCCAACTTTACTGTTGACAGACAATGACAATATATTCACTGCGGAAGCAAGTTATCAATACTTGGAAGGAGCCGTTTCAATGATGAACGTAGAACAACAGGCAATTTTTTGCGCGTTTAAAGATGCTGTAGCAAATAGGGAGAGTAAGATGTTTTATTTGGACGGTCCAGGTGGAACAGGGAAGACTTTCGTGTTGAACGCCGTTCTGCATTACTGCAATTATTTGGGATATGCCACAGTGGCTGTAGCATCTTCAGGAATTGCTGCGCTGCTGTTATATCAAGGAACAACCGCTCATTCGGCTTTGAAAATTCCATTAGATTGTAACGATGAATCCGTGTGTTTGTTTTCGAAGAATGACAAGAATGGATTAAAGTTGAGAAACTGTCAGGTAATAATATGGGATGAAGTTTCAATGCAGAATAAAAGTGATATACATTGTGTGGATAGGTCAATGAGAGAACTACGTGGAATCAATTTACCCTTCGGTGGAATCACAATATTGTTTTCCGGCGATTTCAGACAAACATTACCAGTAATTCCCAGAGGTTCTACAACGCAACAAGCGGCAGCATCTTTCAAGAGATCTTATTTGTGGCCTTTAGTTTTGAGATATGCATTGATACAGAACATTCGTCTATCAAGAGATGGAACAAATGCGACAGATATGGAGCGGAATGCTGCTTATGCAGAATGGTTATTAAAACTAGGTTCAGGTGAATTACAAGATGAAATAGAAGCGAACATCGAGTTGGAAGGGTTGAACGTCACGTGTGTGCCAGATAACAAGATTTACGAAACATCATTGGCAAGAAACATTTATAAAGAGGCAAGCACTATGGTTGACAGCGGCGCATGGTCACAATTAGCTACATACTACGCAGAAAGAAGTATTATTACTCCACTCAACAGAAACGTGATGAGCATCAATGAAGATCTTTTGGATATCATCAGCGGGAAAATCTACGTATCGAAATCTATCGACGACAATGACAACAATACAACATGTGAACCTTTAACACCAGAAGTGCTGAATACTTTCTCAGTTCCAAATTTCCCTGTTCATGAATTAAGATTTAAAAAAGGAATGCCGTTGATTCTGCTTCGAAACTTGAACATGAAAAGGGGACTGTGCAATGGAACAAGGTTATTGATTACTGACGTCGGGGATTATACCTTGACGTGCAAAATAATTACAGGACCATATAAAGGCAATAATGAAGTAATTCCTCGAATCCTGCTTCGACATAAAGGTGATGCTAACTGTCCACTGAGTTTCTACAGATTTCAGTTTCCAGTTTCATCAGCGTTCTGTATGACGATAAACAAGTCACAGGGACAAAGTCTCAATGAAGTTGTGGTGTTTTTGCCAAGTCCTGTGTTTGCGCATGGACAGCTATACGTAGCCTTATCACGGTGCACTTCGTATCAAAGGATTAATGTATGCTTGTCAAAATCAGAGCCGTCGTACAGTACTCATAATATTGTTTACAAAAGAATTTTGACTGAATAAAATAGTTTGTTTGTTAACAGCGTTGGAAATAAAACAGCGTGATGGACAATTGTCATCTTATTGCAGGTACTTGGTTTTAATCATGTAAATTGGCTGCACTGATGTATATATGAATTTCTGATTTATAATGACCATAGAGTAATTTGAACAATTTGATGAACGTCTTAGTAGAGTGAATAACTTTTATGGTATGTCACGATCAAACATCAGCTTACATATTAATAATCTACATTGCATCGCTCCATAAGTAAAGTTGATGCGAAATACAAAAACAGAGTGCATATTTAAAATAAAAAAAATAAGATATAAAATTGTTAGAAAAATCTAAAGTTTACGTTGAGAAAACGATTGTGGAAATGCCACGTGTTTCCGAGGTAAAATAGTACAATTTTGAACCCCCCTGAAATTGAGGCAAGAATTGATTCAGCAATTAAGGGTCAACTTGGTTGCAGTTATTGAGAATACATATGAAAATGACACGGGTCCACGTAACGATAAAAGAAAAAAGAATACATCGATGGTAGTATGAATCACGTTGATTGCCACTATAATAACATTGAGTTTGTTTTGTAACGAACCGTCCTTTTATATCCATCTGATACATTGTCTTGAAATAGCTACATTCTCAACCTTACTATTACTTTTGATCCTTCAGTTATTTGGAGCTTTTCTTAAATCCATCGAAACACAATATAATGGCACATAATAATCGAATGCCATTATCGATGCGATTGAATGGAATTATAAAAGTAGATGAAAAGGTATGTTCAATCGAAATTTGTTGCTGCGGTTCCGATATCTCAATTGTTATTATAGGTCAGTAGATCAACGTTAGAAGATTCGATATTAATAACGTATCACACAAAAGTGTGGGTCAATCAAGGGAATGGCAACGGAATCGAATTGTTGATTGCTGCGAGAAAATATGATCAAGCTTTGAAGGAGCAACATTATTACCGCTTTGACGGACCAATCATCTCACGTCAGAGCGCAGAGGGAACGATTTTTTTTCCTGAAGAAGAATTTACTGTTGGTGTCGGACCAAACTTCATTCGACCAGTATCATTGGCCGATAAATTGAATGTGAATAGCCGTGGAATCATCACACAAATGGCACATCATTTCAAAGGAAACGTTTTATATCAAAATATTGAAGTCACGGTATTGCATCGTCACTGGGATCCAGCGGTAAGTGATAAGATAAATATTAAAATGAACATGGTCACAGCTGATCTGTAGATGAAGTCGGGAAGAAAAGAAGAATTTTATACAGATTACATAATCGGGCCGGTGATATTATTATCTGTATGCGCAGAAACTTTGTTGCTTGGCAGTATTTTCGAATTCAGAGGAACGTTGACAGGGTTTTCGAAAACGAAAAATCGACTTATAGTAAAAGTACGTTGCCGTTAAGTACGTCAATGTTGCAGAAAGCTAACATTTTGTTCGTTACATAATATTATAGGTATCTGATTTAGTGACTGTACTTTTGTAAATAGTCAAATGCTATGGAAAGTTGTATACATATGTTGAGGTAAGGCAAATACTCTGAAATTGTTGATAAAATAGTTTAACGAATTTGCACGTCATAGATATTGTTAGTGTCATTCATAAGGTATCAGATAGTTATTGTCACTATTAAGATATCATGAATATTACAAAAATAAGGGTGTTGTAATATTATTAAATGCTGTGATAGCCAGTTGTGTGACACATTACACGTAAACATCTTAAAATTCTACATGGGTTTAGCAAAATGACTGTAACACGAATGATATGGACACCGATAGGGCGGCAGGCCGCCCCCGATGCGCTAGTTCAAAAACAAAAAACATATTCATGAACTTCTTGATTAGCAAGACTGAAGTTAGTGTGATATTAATAACTTCAAGATAGAATAAATTCAGCTTCCTACTTTTACACAAGACCCTTATCTTCCCTTAATCTCAGTAAACAAGTGGACAGTTTTATGTGCGCACAACCAGCACGAGACTGGTGAATGTGAATGTGAATGTAAATTTGACAAGGGTTTGCAGGGTCCGGAGTGTGCGCGTGCGCGTGCGCATAGTACTCGCGTCCTCGGTGTGTCTGCGTACTGAGCTACCCTAGCCGCACTTGTATGACCAAGTCTCTGATGTTCAGATTTCACTTTGGCAACAAGTTTTCCTTTAGCATTGAGCAGCCCACTAGAATCATATTCAACTCATTATTAACTATGTTATCATTGTCTGTCCGAAGACTTCCACTGAATCGCCTAGCACGAATCACTGGGCTATCATCATCCCAATTTTCAACTAGCAAGTTCTCCTTATCAGACCCACCAGACTCAAAGTTACATCCTATCTTCGCGCCTTCGAAGGAAGTGACTAAACCGTCGTTTGGGTCAGACCCTTATCCTATTCCACTTCAGAGTCCACTTCACCATACTCGTATCCCAGAAAAATACGAATTAAGCTCCAAACAAAACGATTTCGAGGAACCGGTCAAGCTTGATGAACCGATCGAACGCCTACGCGCAAGACTTGTGTATCAGAGCCGTAAACGTGGGATTGTAGAGATGGAACTCTTATTAAGCACTTTCATCGATGGTGGAAAACTTGAAGAATGGAACTTAGAACAGTTACAGACTTATGATAGAGTAAACTTCTTTTACATATTCTTCAAACCTTTCAACGCTCAATTATTCTACGTATTGATACTGATATATTTCTTGATGTTAAACCAAAGTTTTTAAAATTACCAGATTGGGATATTTATTACTATGTCATCAAGAAGCTTGATCCTCCGGCTCAAAGTGAATGGAAAGATTCAAAATTGGTTAACGAGCTCAGAATTCACACAGCAAATCGAGCTAAGCAGATTAGAAAGATGCCAAGCCTCTCCACTAACAACCATATTAGATAGTACACAAGAATATAAATCCTGTGTGTCGTAGCTCAAATCACTTGTTTTTATGTAGGTACATACTGTACATTAAAGTCAATCCCACTTTGTAGTTTTCGTAGACGGCGAGCTTACAATCCAGCCAAAGCTACTCGTTTAACGAGTCTTGCGTTCTATGATGGACACTAGGCAATAGTAGGCGCTCGGCCATCATAGTCCACACAAAACCTTTTTGATATCCTTGAACTATACTTACTTGGGGAATAAGGAGGTGTCAAATTCTATTGTGACACTTTATAACTCTTGCTAGAGCTAGGACAACATCCAACATATGCCTCATCACTACAAGCTTTTTTCCTGTTTGACTTGCTTCACATATTGTGATATTGAAAGTAGAGAAAATCAACAATATTCCAACTCTTGAAAGTTGTTGCTCCTAACCAAGGTTCTTTGAACCAAGTGACCCATGGGCCATGGTGTCTGCAATGCTATCTTCAATTGCACACCAATTGTCATGTGAGATATAAATGATTGTGATGTGAGTGATCAGTTATCCTTTTTGCTATTTCATTGGTGAAGTTGATTTTATGTACAAACATTGCCAAAAATTCAGGAATCACTGTCAAATTGCTCAAGTGACTTAAGGGCCTGTGTGGCTGCTTTAGCCATATATTGAGCTTGACTAAGCCCCTTGACAAGCACGTTTGCTGCACCCTCAAAGAGTATGACAGGCTCAGGTTTTTTGGCAGAGGGGCACCAAGCACCTGTGGCAGCCAGACATCAGGGAGCCCATCCAAAGGATTTTGGGGCAAAAATTTTGGATCTGCTACAAAAACCCCCTTGCAGATGTGTCAGACATGCCAGACACGTCTCCAGAACCTCTAAGTCATCAGAAAAAAATTGACCAGGCACTGTATATGACTATATAAGCTGCCCATGTGGCTCATTTTTGAATATCATAAACTCCAAAACTCCATACAATACAAAAGTATCAACATGGCAGACACACAGACACAGATACAGACACACAGACACAAAAGCAGACATGCCTGCCATTTCTCATTCATACAAGTTGGCAGGCAGACATGTCTGCCATCCCACATCCATACATACATATGGCATTTCCAAAGCAGACATGTCTGCTTCTCAAACCACATCCATACAAGCCAACAGGCAGGCATGTCTGCAGATTCCACAGTCATACCGCTTATAAGCAGACATGTCTGATTCTCAAACAACATAACATATATGGCATTCACAATTAGACATGTCTGCCAAATCCACATTCATACCACTCACAAGGCAGACATGTCTGCTTCTCTCACTACAGAATTCACCAAGCAGACTTGTCTGCCTCTCAACTCAGACGTCCCTTCCTTTTGCTCACATAAAAGGCAGAAGATATATTGGCCCACCAAGGTAACTTCACACATGTATCTCAATTTCACATTAAGGGTAAATTGGCAGATTTTTGGTTATTGTGGTTAAAAACTGGGTTTAAGGGTGTTTTGTGTGCTTGAAAGTTTGTCAATGATCAATTCTTGTGCTCTGAGTTTGTTTCTGAATTTCATTTTGATTTTGATAAGGAGGATCTTTGTGAAAAAGCTAGTTGAACTGGAATCTTGACTTTGGGAGTTGATTTTTGTCACATTTCTTTTTCCTGTGTGCTGTTATTTTATATATATACATTGGTACCTTTTGAAGGACTTTTGTCCCCTTTTTAGTTAGCAAAAATCATTATTAGGATTGAGAATAAGCTTGTATCTTTTATTATTATCATTCAGGTAACAACTAGTGAAAGTTGGAATTTGATAATAGTCAGACCCTAATTTTTCTTTTAATCAATTTCTAGTTGAGTGGGTACTCATTTGATTATTTGGTTTGATGCCTGAGTGCGCCTAGAAAGTGTTATTATTGATTTTAATTTCCTCATTCAGCCTGGTTTTTATGAATCCAAATACTTGGAGGTCTTAAATTTAATTCATTGTAATCAAAGTCCCTTGCTGAGTAGGGCATTCGTTTGTTTTGAAGTCTTTTATTCACCATTCAAGACTTATTCTTGATTCTTTTGTGGTTGTTTTGTGTTTTGCGGTCTTCATTCTTCCCCTCCTCAGCTCTGCTTTCAGCTTGTTCTGAAAGAGTTCTACACCGGGCTACAAACACTCCCAGGTACACACTTACGGGGGAGGCTGGGCACAAAATGGAGGGCCCCAAACCAAGGCCAAGGTTGGTTTGGGAAAACCAAACCTCGGGGCCGGGGCCCCTCACTACCCCAACCTGCACCTCCTTGACATAAGTAAAGAAGGCACATCATGGGGGGACTTAATAAACCCTCACACCCACAAGGCAAAGTGACTTACATGAGAATCAGAGTTTACATGATAACTTTAATGTGGTGGGTCAGACCACACATAAAGCAGTTCAAGCATAAGGTGAATGGACTTGTGTTTGTCAAGCTTGATTGCATATGCATTGCATATGTAATGGGATATAAGGCATTTAAGCTATAGTATTGACCATAAGGGCTGCTCTTAACCTGTCTCCAATCTTGGTAATGAGTACCGGTACAATTGATAGCTTCATAATATGGTTTTCAACCTCTGGCTAGGTAGGTATGACCCAATTCTCCACAGAAAAAACATTGGGGTAATGCAGCTTTGACCCCGAAGCAGCAGTCAATGGATCATTGATTGGAGCTTCTTTAGATTCTTTTCTTGCATTATTGTTCTTACTCCATGCTGGTGGTCCTTGTGCCCACTTCATTGGATCTATCTTCTGAACTGTTCTAGA